>LGRX02004790.1:0-39275 GCA_001247695.2 Cymbomonas tetramitiformis
CCAACCTCGCGCTTCGGCGCGGTCCCTGCATGTCACATTTCTTACGCGCGTGTCCTGTATCTATACGTTTCTAATCCACCACGTTTGTCGAGGACACGGGCGCGCAGCACGATCTGTGCGCGGACCACGAGCTCTTCTGGCGGACGCGGCTGCTGTACGTTATTATATTTGGGAATTAGGAACACGCCATTTTGACACGCCGTACGGGGTGCCGCCCAACGTTCGCACGGCCCCCTGGGCGCTGGTCGTGCCGGTGTGACAATCAGTCGCTCATACAAAAATAAAAGGAGTCGGGTTACGATCACGGCGCACAAACACAAAGCTCCTACACACAAAACACCACGTATCTAAACCGTTGACAGAACACGTTTTTATTATTATGGCCGTTCGCTTCTACAGCATGGTGAAACTAATCGTCACATTTTGCAGGTCGCTGGAAGAAATTCGCGAATTTCACGCATCGCTCATAGAAGAACTCGAGCGTTGCGAGGCGATCTATATTAGCAGCTTGGACGAATACCGGTATTAGAGAGGTGGTGTCAGATCAGTGGACTAATGATATAGTATGCGAAGTTTTACAGTATTTTGTACAAACGCATGAAATTCCTACAGTAAATATTAAGGAAGACGAGCATTTCGAAAAAGATAACTAAGTTGCTCGATAGCATATATAAACAATTCTTGCATGATAGATCGATGAAATAATTTCCCGCGAATTCAAAAGCACGGATGGACTTGATAACTTGTTTGGAAACGCTTACCGAAGAAAAAGCGAGGGTTCAGGTTTTTGAGGTCATGCAAGGCGAGTGGACTTATACTACCACGGATTTAGAATATAAATACCCAACTATCAAGAATAAATTTTTTGATTTTATGGTCAAGTTGATAAACGTAAGCTACATACGCACGAACGCTTATGAGAATATTTAATGACCTGTAACGAAAGGTACTTCCAGGTTTCGAAATCGCAGGTTTCGAACAAGTCCAGCGTATCCAAAACGACCTACAGAAGTGTCCGGAGGAGAAGGCAAAACTGGAACAGGCTAAAGCACGATCGGCCGAAGAGCTGCCCGAGCGAAAAAAAACCACCCCGACCACCAGGGCAGGACCTTCCGCTGGTCCTGCGACGATGGCATCGAGATGCGTCGATCTTGGTGGGTGCACCGCTGGCCAAAACAGTTCGAAACTTGTTTACACCTAGACGTCAAACAAGCAGACGACGTCCGTGATAAAACGTCAACGCTCCCATATGAAAACGAAACGTTCTTCGTTGCGTTATACAACTCGGATATGCCATGGTGTCGGTATGATCATGCGGGGTGGCTATTTAGACGAGGCCGAAAACGCACTTGAGGGCATACCGAGTCAGTGCGTTGTGCTTCAACTGGTGCACCTCTAGCTTGATAGGACTGATAAAAATACAAATAATTACGTCTAACACATTGTTACAAACTAAACGAGCGCGCTCGTTACACGTCGATCTCGAGCTCAGCTTTTGCACACCGCAGTTGTATAATAAGCTACTGACAAGGTTACAACCTAACATCTTCTCGCTCGTGCAAGATTTCGAAAAAATCCCAGATGTATTCCATTTCTGCGTGTGGGTATTCTGTACCTTCGCGTTTCACGTTTCTGGGTAAAATACAGTTCTTACGGTCTTTTGCAAAAAATGTCACTTGCTCCAACAAAGGAAATTTTGGATTCTTGTAAACAAAGAACCCAACCAGTGTAAAGTCGGTCACATCACTATACACGACGGACATCACCTGCACCGTTAAACAATCCAAAGGGCACTCGTGCGTACCCTTAGCATTCGTACAGGTCGCTAGTCCCGCGAAGAAAGCCGTGCGTGCTTGTTTACAAACCTTGGTGTTGTATTGTTCCAATATTTCCAGGAAGGAAGATATACACCCACGGTCCTTGATGTCTAAATCAGGTACTAAGTCGCGTTTTGCATAGTATTCCTTCGCTGCGACGATCACGGCGGGCTGCGGCATAAAAGCAACAATCTGGACATAAAACAGACCGACGGGCTCACAAATTGCGCGAACACGAGGTGGCCACGAACTGTGTCGCCAAAATGAAACCAAAGTCAACGAGGCATGCACGGCGCACCTTGGCAGGCACTATCTCCTTTTTGACGGTACGCAGGAACGTGACTTCGTCCCTTGCTTGAACCGGCACGTCGGTACTCGGCTTTTTACGTTTTTGGGTAGGGGTGGACTTTAAATATTTTTGCCAACATGCCAGTGGCTCCTTTTGTTTTGCTGTGTCGAGGTCACCGACCGTAGCAATGACATGGTCCCCGTCCTCAAACAAGATGTGCACTTGTCCGAGCCGCGTAAAAACTATTCGTCCTGTTACGGCTACCCTTGCGCCATTAACCACGAACGGTAGCGCCACCTTGCAATAAGGGGCTTTACCTTCAGGTAAAAAAGCAGCACAAATTGTTTTTACGACTGCTGGGTCTAAGACATTTTCTGTTTCAATGTCAGTAAAGTGAAAACAACTTGGCGGGTTGCTCTCGTCGGCATAAAAAGCATATACCGCTGCATTATCTTCAAGCTTAAAAATTTTTGTTGAGTCCATTTTCTTGGGGTGTGGCAAATGAACAAAGTGAGAATCGCTGTGTAGCTTTACGTTTCAGCTTTACGCCGCCAACGCGACCCCCGGTGATTGAAAGATAAGTTTATTTATACGTGAATGCGATGACGCCCGATATTTCAGCGGTCGCAGAGTCATCGAACGTGTATATTTCAGGGCATCAGCAGGTGGTGAGAGCGCACGTTGCCAACGCGGCGTACTGTGATTGGACGTAACGATATTTATCCACTGAGACGATCGCGAAAATTCTATTTAGCGGTAACGGTGTGATCGACGATATTTTTGGTAGTCCTAATATCAGAGGAACGACCGCAGCTTAGGAAAATTGTTACAGATTCGGCAACTACAAGAGGTGGTTATAGAAGGCACGTCAGACTACATGCTCTGGACTGTGCCGGACAGCGAAGATAATACGACTTTTGTAATTGTACAACTGGCAAAACACCATTGGTCGTCGATGACGTGCCAGCGACAAGTCCAGCACCTGTAAATAAACTGGAATCACCACTTTCAAGTGTAGCATTACCAAGGGTGCCATTTCTTGTTATTCGCAACTTGGAGTGTTTGTAGTTGTTTTTTTTTCCAGTACAACACTTCCTTCATTCATGTCACGGTCAAACAAGATACCCGGCACACGTGCATTAACAACTCAAGGTAGCATCCGTTATAAAATAGTGTCCGACGAAGAAGTTGGCAACGATATGACCTTTTTTAATACATTTGCTAGAGCTTTAACAGATAACAACCGGTTATGGTGTAGCGATGTTTACAAGCTGGTACAAGTTACGATATTACACCCACAAGAAATAAAATATATCGCTGTGAACGCAGCTGCGGGTGGCGAATGGGTCTATTTTGCGTGCAACGACCAGGGTGAACCCGAAGGCGAGTTGGTGCAGGCGGCATTCTTACAACGGACACTTCAGGAAGACCAGACAGACTTGCTAGCCAACCTGTATGTGCTAGGGCACGTGCACAAGCGAGAGCAAACATGCACAACATTTAAAACGTTCTTGGCTCATAAGGAATTACCGAATACTGCGTACGGCTATAACCAAAAAAACCCACCCGAAACAGCAAAGGTCGCCCAAAAGCGAACAGTGCTCGAAATCGCCAAGGTGCGCACAATAACTTTCAGGGCGACGCGTTGTTTCAACTCCGCGGTGTTTGATCTTGCTTTGGTCTTACACGGTTTTGCTGTTTGCAGGCATATTTCGCCTCATCAAGCACCAGCACGCCCACGTTGCCTCCGACGGTACGCACTCGACGTTTACTGAGCGCTTTGTTTTTGTCGTTTACTGGCAAACCTGCCTAAAACTTATGAAACAATTATCACAACAGTCGCCAGCGAGCATAGCCCAAGACGGTCGCAACACAACATCGCGAAGACAGCTCTTTGCTAATACAGTAGGTACCGGGGGTGGGCCCGGTCAGCGCGTATCAACGCCGCCAGGCAGCAACCACAATTCTGGCCCGGGCTCGAACGAAGTCAAGCAGGTACGTGTTCTTAGCCTGCCCCGCGTTACGTCTTTGGTTTACTGACAAGCCTGCCCAAAATCTGATAACCTCTTACTCAACGGTTGCAGAAAAAGCGGAAACATAACGCTCCTGGCCAAGCAGGGACCGTTGAAGCGCCTTTTCAACACCCACTGCCGCAGTCAGACGACGCCAACACGTGCGCACGGCTGCGACAAGAGAAGGAGGGGCTGAGGGTTCTTTTAAATGCAGCTAAAGAAGAAGCCGCAGTGGTGGCACGAGTGAAAGCGCAGAACGCTAAACTCGAAGGGGCTCTGACCAAAGCTGTATCTGAGGCACGTGAACAACATGAAGCGCATGAATCTTTGAAACGTGAGCACGGAAAACTGTGTTTCGACATGACCAACACGGCCATTACGGTGTCGACCCTGGAGCAGGAGTTACATTCAAAAGAAGAAGCTGCGAAAGCTCTAGAAGGCCTTGCAGTAGTTGCACACGACGAAGAGTTGGTACAGGCGCGCGCTGAGTTGGTACAGCTGCGCGCTGTGAATGTCAACCTGATTGAACAGAACGAGAGCTTGAGCTCACAGGCGACAGCTGATAGGAACAGTTTAGTTTCCGCGGTTCATACAAACGCTGCAATGGAAGCAGAGAAACACGAGCAAATGCAACGCGCGCAAGCTCTTGAACTTGCAAGCGTTGATAACGCAGAACGCCTTGCAGCAGCCGAACAAGAGACAGTAGCAGAGCGTCAGACGCACGAAGAGCTTCTAGCGCAGCACAATCTACTTCAAGCGGAGTACAATCAGCTTTCAGTCTCGCTTGATCAGTCTCTAGCGCGGATCAATGATCTTAATGTGCAGTACAATCAGCAAATTCAAAGCCTCGAAAATATGAACGCAGAGCAAGCTCGTCTTAAAGGTATAAATCTTGAACTGACAGCACTCCAGGCAGCAGCTGAACAGAAGGCAACGGCGGACCACACCAAATTGACTGAATTGTACCGTCAGCTTGAAGCGCAGCAAGCAACCCCACAGGTGGCAGAGGGTGCGTCGATTCCTGAAACGCAACCTGAGCGCAACCCTTTAATAGAGTTCGTCGAGGACTGGCGGGAAGGGAGGCAACAAAAGGAACAAGCCGAGCGTGCACAACAACAGGAAGACGAGTCAGGCAGTCAGTCTGTGGAGATATTAGAGGTTGGCAAACCGCCTCATGACTGCCATACAATAGACTTACACAAGACGTAGTGTGTGCTTGCAACATTTTTCTCAAGCAGCTATTGACACGTTGTGCACGTTGCCCGCGGCTTAAATGTGGCCCACCTTATTGTATGATTTATGACGGTTTGTTTTTAATTGTTCCATTTGGTCGAATAGAATTGGAAACTCAAGTTCGAGCGGTAATCTGTTTATTTTTTACACAAGTTGATTTCCTTGTCCGGTTGTGTGTTAACGTGTGTTACCTGCTACACGACGTTTGCCTTGGACCCATCGCCGACCCACCCCCCCCCCCTTATTCCCATTTCAAGAAATGAGACTGTATCTTAATACCAACAAAATAACACCCCACGGGCACATATTGTCACCCTCCTCCACCAAACTACGAGCCCGCACCACGCACTCGCTGCTCCCGAGTAAAAAAAATGGTGGCAAACCACACGCCTTCGGTAATACGCGTGTTATTTGAATAACACGAACAACAGGGACTCTACCTCGGCGCGAAACGGAGGCACCGCAACACCACAAAACATGCAAAAATTGTTGCGTATGCTGACTGAATGACACGCGTACCCGTTATTGTATCCAATATGCCAAAGGAATCTTTGATTCTCCGTTAAAACGTTAAATCTCGGATTGTTTGACTTGCTTTCACGTAGCTTTTCACTTCGGCGACCGCGCGCGTGACTCAGCACAATACGCGTCATGAACACTACCCACAAGATGACATCGCGCTCGACCGTAACCCTTTCTACATACGAACCTTGGCACGTTGACGAATGGATTGACGCAAGCTTACCACTGCCAAAGGCGAAACAGGTGATTACGGACCACCCGATTTTGTTATCACACCAGGAGCGCTGCGACGCAAAATACAGACGGCGTGTTCCGTTGGTGCGCGCACGTGCTTCGGTGCGATTAGAATTGGCGCGCTCACCCGCGCGTAAGTTCGGTGCCCCGCGATCGCACGACGTACGGAATGGTTATGGACACGCGGGTTACGAGGGGCAAGAGCGGACGTAGCGTCATCTGGTCTTAATCTGCCAACCGACACCATGGAACATCCAGCTCAACAGTAGAACTTACAAAAAAAGTGCATAGCATCGCTCGTTCTGATGTATTTGATATATCCAATATTTGCTCTCAAGGATTAAAATCCGACACCAGATTTCCCCTAGACTTTCTTTGTATTCTTCCTGAAGTGAAGTCTCTTTGTGAAACGCACGGAAACTGGAGAGCTCGCACATACCGGAAATTTGCTTAAGGACCTGTTCCTGTTACTCAGTTTAAAAACATGACCGAGAGGCAGGATAACACAGACAGTTCTCATCCACATGACGTCGCAGAGTATGGCCCACCTTGGAACCGCCGTATCCCAAGCGATAAAGTCATATTACGGTACCTAAATCACAAGTTCGGCTGGATCCCCAGCGATGAGCACATTCGTCCGATCCCGGAGACTGTTGCTGCAAAGGATTCTGCAACCGCAAAATATAAATTTCACTACGCTACGGAAGCCGATCATATACTGCACACGGTGCTCCGCCTCGAAGTGACCTACGAAAAGGACCCTTCAACGGGACGTCGAATAGGCACTAGGAAGATAGCGAACCGGTTCGACAAACAAGGTAACCTTGTCGACAAGCGCAGATTCCTTAAAAACGAGTTTCCATATCTCGTGCCAAGTGGAACTCTTCATTACATAATGTGGTATAGCGCGGCCAAAGAGGATCTTGAAGAGGACGAGATCAACAGAGATATATTTCAGGGCATCGAAGCTGAACTCGCGTCGTCGGAAGAAAATACTGAGATAAACGGTCAGCGCACCTTTCGACCTTTTGAGTTTGTGTGGTACCTTAATCCGAAAATGACCATTCCAGATGTGTTTCACGTACAAGTGTTTTGGCATTTGAAAGAGAACAGCTTTTAGTGATTTGCTAATCGTAAGTATGCACCCCGCCAAGTCCGGTTGTGAACGAGCATCTCCTACCGACTATGCAGTAACCAGTATTTTGCGAAACCCTAAATTTATAAGTTTACTCACAGGCACAGGCACGGTGATAACACGTGTGAGCGTTCCGATGTCCGAGCGGGCCATTGACATACGTTTCGTCTTAAGTGCTCTACTATTAAAGTGGTGGACATGATCTGTTCTCGGCGTGTTCCGTTGGTGCGCGCACGTGCTTCGGTGCGATTAGAATTGGCGCGCTCACCCTCGCGTAAGTTCGGTGCCCCGCAATCACGGGACGTACGGAATGGTTACGGACACGCGGGTTTTGTGGGTGCTCGGCGTCACCGTCGTGATGTGCATCGCTACGCTGTTAGCGGGCGGTTTTTGGCTACGACCGGAGCCGACAGTACTACCGCACGCGCTGTCCGCCGGCAAGGATAACTGCGAGCTGTACCAGCTGCGCGCGGAGGAAACCGCGGATGCCGTGGCGGTCACCATAACCTGGTGGCGCGGCCTGTCCGAGCCCGTGAACTCCTTTACGAGTTTGGTGTTTGCGTGTCCGGCGATCTACGCCGCGCGTAAGCGAATGTGCCGATCGTACGAGGTGCTCTTCGGACTTATGGTCGTCATGAGCTTTGGGAATCACGCAACCCACACGTTGGCGTTCCAACTGTCGGACTACACGTGCATCGTTCTGACGCACGCCGTGGTCTGCATGGACCTATACCGCCAGCATCACCGATGGTGCATCCTGCGGAAATTGGTGGTCGGCGTCCTGACGGTGTACGTGTCGACCGTCATGAATTACGAACGCGTCGCGAGGGACACGGTGTACGAAATCGACCTCTACTCGAGCGGCAGGCTGCACGGACCTTTCGTGATGCTGTGTCTCTGCATGTACCACGTGTTGGCGCGCGCGCACAACGTGCGCGCAACAAACCTGCTCGGGGACATGATGGTCGGTGCGACCGCGGCATGCGTGCTACCGTACGCGGGGTACAGTTTGCAAGAACAGCCGCTTCTAAACCTACCGGTCGTCGTCTTGCACGTCGTGATGATGCACGTCGTGCAACGGGACACTGCGATCAACAACGCGCCTGTCGCACCGCAAACTATGTACGTATACGCGAGCGCGGCGCTCTTTGGGATCGCTTGCGTGTGTCAATCGCGCACGCTGTGCGAGCGTTACCAGTACGTGCACGCCGTATACCACGTGTTTTGCGCGTTGGGGTACGTGCTAATGCTGGCGCACGTGCGTCACGCGCGGGGATGTATCGACGCCAAGTACGCGCGTTTGCGATCCGACGCCGTGTCGTTCGAGCTGGAGCTCGATGACCAGTAACACGAACGGCCGCAAAATCGTGGCGTGCAATATCGGTCACACCAACACATCTATGCGGTATATTAATTTAATGTTTCGCGTCATTCTTTTGCCACAAGCTGCATGTAGCATATCAAGTGTAACGTGCGATAAAGCACCGTCATAAAATAGCACGAGCTTAAGCAGCCGCGCGCAAGTGTATGTGGCTCGTCGAGCCGCGCCAGCATGAAGGTCGGCACCCAAACACGCATACTCTGCAGCTGCATATCGTCGGGGCGTTCGTGTTGCGCGTTTCGCAGGGCTAACTCCAGCATAACGTACGCCGCGTGCACCTGAACGTTCAACATGCGGTGCCCGTTCGACGCGTGCGTCACACAGATTCACGCACGCTCGGCGTGCTTTATGTTATCTCGCCGCTCCGATCGCGTAAAATTAGGGCGCGCTTCGTATAAATACAACACAACGTCGCAGTCGACAGTAACGCGCCGGCGTGTCGACACCCGTCATGCGCTCGCTGCATCGAACGTTGTGGCAACTGTCGATCGTCGTTTATTTATGGCGCCCGAACGCCGCAACGCCAGTCTGCACGGACCGGACCGCGTCGATGATGCACGACGTCACCGTGAGCGGTCTGCGCGCCCTGTACGACGGAGTCTGTGACGCCGCGAGCACCGACGCCCAATGCGAGGAACTCGCCCCTTGCGAAGTTTACGGGTCCGGGGCATGCGCGTTCTCCATCGACGCGTACCTGCACAACCGCAGCATGCTGCACGACTCGTGCGCGACGAGGTCGAACGAGTTCTGCGCGGTCTCGGACATATGCGTACCGGCCAATCTCACGTACGAAACGACGTGCGAGCATCCCTTCTCCGCGGTGACGTGCGAGGCCCACGCCGTCGCGATGCACGCGTCAACCGACACCGTCGAAGTGCACTTCCGATGGACAGCCAACGAGTCGTTGCCGAACGACGCGTGTCTTTTGCTGCACGAGAGTGCGCCGGACGCCAACGGCACGATCACGATGCAGTACGCGTACAACGCGTTTCACGCGAGCTCGCCAAGCAGCGTCACGTGCGAGGACGCTATCGGCGACGAACGTGCGGTGGCGTGTTTGTGTTTGACACCCGATGAGACGGTGGGTGCCGTCGGAGACTTGAACGCGGAGCCCTTAACGCGCACCGAGAGCTGCGTGGCCGACGCGCGAGCCGTGTCGTTGCTGCTCGCCAACGAGGCGTGCGAGCGTGAGACCGTGTGCGACCGTAACGTGCTCTGCGTCGAACGCAACGACACGGGCGCGTGCGAAAGCACGGAGGCTCGCGTGCGCGCGTATCACGCCACGGTGTGCGCCGAGCGCCTCAGTCGCGCGGAATGCGTCAACGGTGACGGGCTGTGTCGCGTGGGCAACCTGACGGACCTGGTCGCGCCCGCGAACGTGGCCGCCGTCACCGCCGACGACGTCAACCTGGCCTGCCCGCCCACGCCCGTCGGGCACGGCAGCGCTCAATACACGCTGGACCCGATCACGGGAAGCTGCTACTTAGGGTTTCCCGCGCACATCGACGCCGCCAGTGGGGCGCCGTGCTGCGACCGCGCGACCGCCGCGGATAGATGCGCGGAGCTGACGTCCCTCGACGGTCGAACGCAGGGCCGGTTGGGCCTCGGCGACACTGTCAGCGCGATGCACAGCCTGTGGGCGGCGCATCGAAGCTCGCTGATCTCGCGCGATTTTTACCACGCCCCGCCGGAGCGCGACGCCGCTTGGATCGCCGGTCGCAGAGAAAGTGGCACGCACGCGTGGCAGTGGGGCACCTCCAACAACACCGGCCCCGAGATGACCTTTTGGCTGCCCGACGAGCCTGGCGTGGACGACTGCGTGGTCGGTCGCCCCGCCACGCCCGACGCCTGGCACGCCGAGCTCACGGGCGGAGGCTGGCGCACCGCGGATTGCGGGCGCGCGCACGCGTTTGTGTGCGAGGTGCCCAGCGTGGAGGGCGCGATGGACCTCGGTAACGCCGTCGTGGCCGTCGCGGGCGACACCGTGGACCGCACGCTGGCGATGGTCACGCCGCTGTTTTCAAACTACCGCTACAGCGGGTTCTTCTGGGTCGGACAGGGCGCCATGGGTGGATGCAACTCGCACAACGCTCAACAGGGCACGGGTGGCAAAACGAACTACCGAAATTACGACTGCTCGGCCGCGGCATACACCGCCTGGAACGAGCACAACTGTTTGGCCACCTCCCCTTCGCGAATGTTGGCAAAAGCGGCGAATGCGGGGGCGTGGACGTTCGGATTCGCAACATTCTTTTCGGGGGATCAATACTCGTTGGAGTACACCACCGATTTCACGCTTTTCGACATCGAAACCGGCTACCGCGTCAAACTGTACTACGACAGAACGGTGCGTGGCAGTTATCGTTATTTGCAAGATGTTTACATGGAGATGCATTTTTACGACGAGCGCAACCGTCAGATCGCAAAATACGAGTTTCCGATAAAATATTGGAGGAGTGTCTTTCATACGGGTTCGGTGGGTGACGGTGACACGGTCAATCCGCAACACATTTTCTTTTGCTACGATCGTATGACAGGCTTGGACGTGTACTTCATGAACATCGGGGTCGCCAGCACGCTGCAAACCAACATTATGCCCATGGCCATCAACATACGCAACTCGATCACCGCAGACTACGCAAGCGACACGATCGACATGCGCAACGCTATCTTTGTTGCGGGAAACGACGGTCATCATATCCGCGGCGGGCGATTGTGCAGCCACGTGATGATGTTTGACACCAAGCTGAACATGAACGACATGCGCAAGCTGTACAACAATTACGACCGTACACGTGGAATGCGACCGGAGCTCGCGCGACGATTGCTCTTTTGGTTCCCGATGGACATGAACTGGTGGCAGGACCACTCCGGCAACGAGTTGCATCTCACGGAATACGTGGCGACGGCCTATCACGGCTGGGGGCCCTCACCTGCGACGTACGATTTCATGGACTTTTTGAATTCCGATTACATCAAACGAGTCACGGCGCCCGGCGAGACCAGCACCTATCACACCATGGTGAAGAGCACCGTGCACATGTCGTACAACGCGCCCACGCCCAACGTGGATTGGACAGCCAACAACACCTGCAACATCCACTTTTGGGGCAGGCCGGGATACGAAAACGACGGCGGGTTTGGCCATAATGGCGGCTGTAGTTGGGGCCACACGCACAACTTGCGACCCAGAGAGAGCGAGTACGTATCATGGGCCGCGCCGCACTCGCAGCAAGCGCGTTGAGCGCGGACGTCGTGCCCGGCGTGGATGGCGCGAAAAATACGCGAGGGATTCGATACTTTGCCGATCCCATCAACAGCACGTGGTACATGCTGGCCGGGTGCGACTCGTTTACGTCGTGCGAGGCGCGACAGGGTTTGGAAAATAACGTCGACGGTGGGAATTACCTGCAATTGCATTTGGTGCGCAAGCTGCCGCACGTGATGGACCGAGGCACCTTCACGATCGCTTTTTGGGCCATGCTGCGAACCAACGCCACGAGCAATCAGCAAACTAGCATCACCATCGCAAGCAACAACGCGTGTATAGGTAAATATCCGTCGCACGGTTATTGGAGCAACATCTGCGGCGCAGGCGGGTACATCACTATCACGTTCGGCATGTGCAGGGAGAAAACGTTCGACGACGGCATCACGCCACCTTTGACGAATCGCGACCTGTGTTTCACGATTGCGGCGTTCGGCGGTTCGGGCGCGTCCGCGGGAAACATGGGTATGCACGACCTGCCAACGTGGATGAACACCAATTATCCCGACTCTCACGTGTGGACCGACTTTGTGGTGCGCGACACCGGCGCTTTAACGGGCGGCCAAGATCGCGCGCAAATGGTGGCCATCACGCTGGAGCGTTACTCCATCGGACGCGTTTACGTCGGTGGCGAGGATCCCGCCAACCCCAAATTACGCGACGTGCACGTCACGCTATGCGCTAGAGGCGCGTGCGTGAAACGAAACAAGGACATTCGTGATTACATGCGCCCGATAAGCTCCGACCCCTTACTGGGCATCGGGCGCGCCTTCGAACGTTTGCAAGGGAACGTGGCGATGAACCATTTTATCATGTTCGACCGAGCCTTAGGGCGTTCCGAAATCGCCGCTTTATACAACGCCGGCGAGGGAAGCGAGTTGACGGACGCGCACGCGGCAAGCCTGGTGACCTGGTTGCCTCTGCAATATCACCACCACCAAGATCTGATGAGCCCGCACGCGCATGTCATCGAATACCGATTGAAATCTATGAATCTCGACGGCTTTGAAACTCGACTGGAGAACGCGTGCGATTACGACGTATGCGACGGCAACAATTGCGGCAGCTGGCGCCGTATCTACTGGACCTCCATGTACCGCGGGTACACGCACGGTACGAACAGCTACAACACGCAAAATTACCAGCACGAGGTGATCAAGCCTGGCGACGAGTTCGGCGAGACCGACCGATTTATCAAAGTGCACGATGCGTCGTTGCCGTACCTGTTGCACGCTGGGCCCAACTTTACGAACGCGCGCGTAATCAATCGCACCATCGACTCCGACACCTTGTACGGCCGTGGCCGCGACGGGGTGGCCATGCCGCCGCCACCGAGTCCGCCGCCGCTGCCACCGTTCGCGGGAGCGTTTCCGTACGTCGAGTTTTCGGCGCACAAGCAGCGCTCCAACCTGTATTTCCCAGGGACTTACGACAAGGGGACCATTCAAAAGGTGAACGGCGTGGACGTCATGCGCGACAAGGTCAGCAATTATCTGCGCACCAGCGAACCCAGCGCCGCCCTGCGCGGCACGTTGAACGAGATTGGCGAGCTGACCGTGGCGTACTGGTTGCCGCTCTACAACAACGACAAAGACAGCTGGTCCAACTCGCACGACTTCAATCTGATCACCACGACAGGGCGACGCGCGATACGCGTCAATGTCCAAAACTACCATCACGATACCTGCCGGCATCGGCAGTACATCACCGTGCAGGTGGACGACACACGATTCAGTCACGCTTTTTGGGGCTGCCCCTCCACCTGCACCTGCGGTTTGAGCTACAACGACCGTGAGTACATGGCGCTGGTGGTGGTCAGTTTTTACAACGGCATGCAATCGATGGATTTCTACTTTGGCAACATGGTCACGAAAGGCGAGGCGGTGCTTGTGAACTCGCACACGTCCACCGTGTACCCCTATATGGGCGTGCGCGACCCGCTGCACGTCGTGTTCGGTATGAGCGCGAATCCCGTCGCTAACAGCAAAAATACGCGCTTCACTGCTAACGGGCGTATCCCGTTTACCAACGCGTTGATCCTCGACAGGAAGGTGTCGCTGAGCGAGGTGAACACGCTGCTGGGTGACGGCTTTGGCGGCCCGCTGCCGAGAGCTTTCTGGGGCAACGTGTTGCACTGGTGGCCCATGACCAGAAGTTGGTGGGAGGATATCGGCCCGTATCGCTCGCATCTGGCGGAGTATCATCTGCCCTATGTTTCGGGACAAACGACCAACTACTGGGACAGTGATCGGTTGGTGACCGAGGACGGTACTGACACCACCTCCTTCACGCGCAACCAGCCCGGCAACGCGTCCGAGTTTTTCCTACGCTACGACAACGAAACCTCCGCGGACGTGCTTCGGTGGCAGTACATGTATCGCCACAACACCGGGCGGGCTACCAATAACTGGGCCAACATACAGGGTATCGAAATGGTGCCCAACCCGGCGTGGATCAACGAGCAGCCGTACCTGCCCCCTCCGCCACCCCACGCCCCACCGCCGCAACCGCCACCGCCCATGACCGACGCGGCGCTCGGCACACCTTACTTTGCAAACGTCACGACCTCCGGCTGGTACTACCCCGGACAGCCGACGACGTACGATCGATTTCCCCCAAACTCCGAATTCGAGCACCGCGCGCGAGTGCTCATGTCGGAGCCCAACCTCGAGCTGGCGCGGGGCGTCTCGGATGGCGACTTTAGCCTGGCTTTCTGGACAATTTTACCTCAGTATGTACACAGCTCCGCAAGTGGACAGATGTTTATGGATGGCACCTTTGTACCTTTGACAATCACCTTTGATAACAACTATCGATGGGTGGTGTGGGGATCTATGCACAACGCCAATAATCGACGATACGTTATGTTCAATCTGGTGATATATCACGAAAACCAGCAAATCAAACAATTTTCATTTGGCGTTACAAATAACCAAGGTTTAAACGAAATGTCGTCGGATACTTCGAGAAACATTAATCATTTGCTCGCGCACATGGTTTTTATTCGCGTAAGCGACGATGGAAGGGAAAGCTCCTTATTTGTCGGTGGACAATCGTGCACCGTCCATGACCCCGCTTTACAATGTTCCACGGGCACGCCCTTACTGAAAAAAGTTTACGATCGTTATGAAGGCACGCGCGCTTCGTTTAGTACGTCAAGATCTGCCAGGGTGGTTGTCGGCACTGGACGAGATAGTATGATGGACACAGCACAGCTACCTTTAACGCAAGTTGCTGTGTTTGACCGTGCCTTAGACGATGATGAAATAAATCAGCTGTACAACGACGGCACCGGAAACTCCTCGATTCCTGCCAACATACTGCCACACGTGGTCGCGTGGTATCCGATGCAGCACAACTGGTGGGAGGACATCTCACGGGCGAGAGCGCATATGTCGGAGCGGTGGATGCGTACCGTCGACGGTCGGGCAGCATACTACGTCGCACCGCAGGATATGGTCAACTGGTTTGAGTCTGAGTATGTCATCGCCCGCAACGAGCCCGGTGATCGGTCGCTGTTTTTTGCCAAAATCGTCAACGCGAGCGCCGACTACCGCCTGTGGGGCATGGGCGCCAGCCACCCTATGGTGAACGTAGCTCCCGTTCAGACGCAAATCTGGCAGATGAGCGACGACGCGGCGGTCACGTTGCTCGACGTGTGCGGCGACGAGCTGCCGCACTCGGTCGCACGCATCGGCGCCAATCGCACCCACGTCGAGAGCTTCGGATATTTTAACCTGAAGATGTGCCCGGGCGACACGCTCAGTTTGGTGTGGGACGGCTACCACAACCTGATGGAGGCCCAGTCCGCAGCCTGCGACTCCGATGCCCTGACGGAGGTCGTTGGCTACCAGAATACCGGACATCAACAAGCGTTCGCCTTCGACGAGCTGGCACCGACGCGTCTGGGAATGACCCGCTTCTACCGTTGCGACATGCACTGCGGCGCGACGTCCGCTCGATTCGAAATTTCACTCGACCAAGACTGTCAGCACGTGTCCAGCTCATTCCGCGTGGCCCTGGCGAGCCAATCGTACGTCACGGGCGTGCGATACAAACTCGGGTATCTACCGCGAGCCGCACGCCTGAGCGCGGCGATGAACGGTGACGCGGCGCACGCGTCCATGATAGAGGTGGTCAGTCCAACCACCGCTTCACCGGTGGTCACAGCGATCGGGGCCGCGGGGCATCTCACCACTGAGCTGCGCCTGGTGTTTGACGAATTGAGGTGGTACGATCAGCCATCCACAAGCAGTCAGCTCACAGGCGCCGGCGAAGCACCGACCGTCCAGCTAACGCTGTTGGGGGTGTACGGTTGCGCCGCGATCCCCACATCAGCCGTTTATCCTTACCTATCGGATGCGCCGGTCTTGGTGCCTGACGCGGGCGAGCGAGTGGCTAGTTCCCTCGAAACCGGTAACTTTGTACCGGATGGGAATTGCGCGAACCTGCGATTTCAGGACGAGGTGTACTTTCACCAAGGGCTCGGCGCGGGTTATCGGTACCTGCTAGGCAACGGTGACCAGATCGTATCGTACGGCATCGAGCTGGAGGCCGCCGACGGGCTCACACGCCTCTGCTCCAGCTTACTCCTGGACTCCGACGCCCCGGTGCAGTACATGCCGCATCGAATCCGCGTGCACGCCGCCACAGGACGGGCCGGCTTCGCGTACCGGTTCATGACCGCGCCTCGCAATCTGACCTCGGTGACGTTTACGTTTCAGTCCGGCGACGTCAAGCCTCGCGACGTGCGCGTCCGCCTTATGGACCGCGGGCTGCACGGGAACTTCATAGACGCTGCAGGGCTGGTGCACGAGATCGAAGGTGACCGTTTGACGTTGAGGTTCATCCCAACGCAAACGCGCGCCATTCTGGTGAGCATGCGACCCGGCGCAGGCGACGAGCTTCGGCTCCGCACGATGCGCGTCAACGAGGCCGCCGGCGTGGCGAGCGCGCCCGACCCGTCGTCCGAGTTCGTGTTTTACGCCTCACCTTTGACCTCCAAGTTCGTGCTGGTAGGTAGCAAGCATGCCCGCGACCATGCAGGTGACCTGCAACCCCTGGGTACCGGTTCCACGAGCTCCATCAACAGCTTTGGTAACGCATCGTACGATGATAAGTACGTGGTGATGCTGTCGCCGTATTCGGCGCGCGTCGCCGACGCGATGCGCGGACAGCGGTTCACCCTTATGTTTTGGACGGTGATGACGAACCGGCATAACTACAACCACTGGTTCCGCGACACCGTGCATCTTCGCACCGAGGACAACCGGTTCTACTCCGTGGAGTGGGTGAACACCGGACAGCAGCGTTTCACGTTCCGATACGGGCACGACACGCACAACCCTACCTCGGCATACATGAACGAGGCTAACGTGCATCCGTCCGCGGAGCTTCAGTATAACCTAGACGGGTCACAGACCGTGGCGCAGTTCGTGGCGCTGGTCGTGGATGGCGGTACCGCCAAGGTTTACGTTGGTGGCTTGGACCCAGCATCCGCCGAGCTGGAGCTTATCGTGTCGACGAGCATTAACAGCGCGCTGTTTCCAACGCGGTTTACAGGCGATGTAGGACGCCTCTGTTTGGGCATGGACCCCCAATTTTACGTGCAAGGGCAGAGTCCGATTACAAACGTCTTACTTTTGGATCGAGCGGTCGCCGCGCAGGAGCTGCAGGCCAGTTATTACAACAGCGGCGTCGGCGCCGCGCTCGAGCCGACCGATGCCTCCATGATGGCGTGGTGGCCGATGACGCGCAACTGGTGGCAGGATGTCGCCGGCGACAACCTGCATCTGCGATTGCTGGAGGGCGATTCGTACAGTCACAGTCAGGACCCTGTGCGTTATTTTAAAAGCAGCGAAATTCACGCCGGTGAGCAGAGTCCGTACTACCGCGTGGTCGGCGATCAGAACGCGCCCTTCAGGTGGAACCCAAGTTTCTACCGTGGTCAGTATCACGATTACAATCAACTGTGGTCCGGCACGACCCAGAAAAACCCTTACTCCTACACTTACAGCACCCACAATTACATGCGTCGCAGCTCGGTCAGCCCCTACGCGTGCTCCTCCACGACAAGCTGTCCCACGAACTATCGCTACATGAGTCTCATGAACTTGGTACAAGTGCCCAACCAGACTTGGTCGGGCGATCCGCCAGTGCCGGACGCGACCACAAGCTTCCGCGCCGCGGACGGTATGCTGAACGCGCCGGCGGTTGCGGACGCCAAGCACTACGCGCATCCAACGGCAAGCCATTTCTATTACACGTCTCGATCGACTTACAAAGCGCAAAGCACGAGCAACAGTTACGCCGCGTACAACAACTTTCAAATGGGCCACAACCGCACCGAGCGTTACCGTAACGATTGGCCGCGGTACAACAACATCCTCGCCTCGGGGACCAGCGCGCGTTTGGCCCAAGCGATGAACGGGCGATCGTTCACGTTCAGCTTCTGGACCATGCTGGACGGCAAGGGCGGTTACACCACGGCAAACACGTTCACGGTGGCCGACGGTGGGTCCGATCGCGATCACGACGGCCTGTCAAGGCAGCTGCAGATACGATATTGGGGTAGCGGTGCCAACCACAACCAGCGCATATTCATGCAAGTCCTATACCGCCAGTACGACTGGGGCTACAGCAGCCAAAGTTTGCACGACTTTTATTATCAATGGAACTCCATATGGTTTTTTCAGATGAACGATCTCAACGCGATGCAGTCTGAGGCGCAGATGCTCACGATCGTAATGCACGCGAACGCAACGCTGGACGTTTATTTGGGTAACATGAACCCGAACGCGCCCAACGTTACCGCGGTCACGAAAGGACGCGTGGGTGCAAAACAAGGTCTGCAAGCGGCTGGCACCCTGGGGGGTGCGGAGCCGGACTTCGTCGACGCAAACGGGGCCGCCTTCTACAACTTTTCATCGGACACGCGCGTGTACGTTAACTTGGAGCGCACCGCGGCGCAGGGGCTGTTAGCGTTCAGCAACTTGCTTATTCTGGACCGCGCGCTGGCTCAGCACGAAGTGACGCAGCTGTTTGAGACCGGTGATGTCGCACCGTACGCCCAAAACGTGGCGTTGTGGCATCCGATGACCAGCAATTGGTGGGAGGACGTCGGTTTGGACCAGGCGCATTTTACCGAGTATTTAATGACCACCACCTCTTACGCGCACGCAAACTGGTTGTTGACGTTTGATCGTATCCTCGCGGAGAACGCGGAGCACGTCGGCGCGCCGGGCAACGCCTCCGCGTACTACCTGCGGGCGTACGACACGCCATACCGTTTTTTGTCAACGCAAAGCCTGCCGAACGGGTACTTCAATCAGCATCACCTCAATGTTGAAACGGTGCCTTTCACGTCACAAAAATGGATGTCGCAGCAGGAACATACTCGGTACGCCCCGGTCAGCGCGAACGACTACAATCTGCGCATGGCCAGCGCCAGCGCGCCGTGCGTGTCCGTGATTTCGGATGAGTACGACGTGGGAGGCGAGGTCAAGTACATGCTTACGGACGCTTCCGGAGCGCGCTCACCCCTAGCGAATGGCGATCGCCTGTACACCACGCAACCGCGTACGAGTAACGATTGTCCCACAGCCTTGCTGGACAACCGCGCTTACGACCGTGTGGAAGGTTTCCTCCAGCTGCATGATCACCTACCCTTTGAGGTTATTTACGCTTTTGGAAAGGGCACCCGCGCCCTCGCGGCGGTGCAGCTCATCTTGCCAATGCAGGGCCCGGAATTTGGACGCGCAGATTCCACCTCGCAAACCAGCAACGTTCTGAGCGCCATCGAGATCAGCACTTACGCAATCACCTCCGTGCCCGACTTGTACACCTACATAGGCGTAGCACCCACGTCGGATCCGACTCACGCGGACGGCTTTCGGTTTGGCGGTTTTACCGTGACCAACGCGCGCGGCGTCCATGTGCTATCGGCTGCCGATGACGACACCTTCTTCTATCGCCTCAGTATGGAAGCCAAAGGATTCACAAACGCGACTAACGAGTACGCGACGTACACCCAGACGGACGCCGTCGGCGCTTCCTTCGACATGGCGAGCGGCGTGGAGCTGTGGTCCGCACACGGAAGACCCAGCGTTTACGCGCTTTTTGATGAGCCAACGTCTGTGCGCGAGTTTACACTGCGAGCCTCGTCCGGACGCATGCCCGACACCGGCGTGTTTGTGGCCAGCGCGGACGGCGTCGCGTGGACGGCCATCGGCGCCTGGACCGACGGGTCGGCCGCGACGAGCGTCAGCCAGCAATTCACGGGCGAAACCACCGCGGAAACGCCCGTAACGAATCTCAGGTTCGCTCTGACCGAGGTGGTGCGCGACGACCACGACGCGGACCTCATTACGGACCTGGCCGGGCAAACTCCTCGCGGCTGGGGCGCGACCATCACCGCGCTCTTCGACCCGGTGCCCAACGCCGTGGCGGTGCGCGTGCGGGCGACCGCTCCGAGCGGGCAATCGTCGCGCGTGATGGAGCTGCGCCTCCACGAACGAGTGAACGTGCTGCCGTCCCCGCCGCCACCGCCAGCGCCACCACCAGCGCCGAGGCCCCCACCTTTGCCGCTCAGCCCCCCGCCGTCGAGCGGCGTCGACTTCACCTTGCCGCGCATCGGCGTGCGGTCCTTGGCGACCAGCAACTGGTACGTTTGGGGACGCGGCGAGACCGACACGAGCACGGCCACCTACATCAACAATTACAAAGGGCGCACGGACTACACCGATTTCCCGGAGGATTGGGGAAGGATGAACGGCGTGATGAGCGATCCGGACCCGGAGCTCGCGCAGATATTTAACGGCAAAAACCGCGAGGACGCCACAGGCATGACGTTCATATTTTGGACGATACTGGCGAATGGGCACTACTACAACACCAATAAATTTTGGGGCATGACGCAACCGTTCGGTTGCGGCTTGACGGACGGTAAAGACGAAATTTTTCACCTAAACTTGCATTACGCGAGTCCTAGCGGCAGTAGCAACAAACCGTACGCGTACAACCATGTCGGTTTCAATCGCCCCGCCAACAGCGACCAGCGACATCTTTACTACCGTGCCGCGCACGACGCGGGGTGGGACGAGTGGGACGGCACGCAGGATCGGGCGCAGATGGTGGCAGTGACCATCGACAGAACGCAGGGTTTAAAACTGTACATCGGCGACGATGGCGAATTCTTCCAACTGAAAGGCGCCACGACCAGCTGGCACACGTCGTGGGATGCCAACTGGGCCGAATGGGAAACGGCGCGATTTCAGTGCGGGTACTACCGCACTCAGGTAACGGGCGGCAACTACCCCGTGAACAACATCATGCTTTTCAATCGTAGTCTGGAGGAGCACGAGATGCGCCGCCTATTCGTGGATGAGAAGTTCCGGGGCGATGTCGCGGATCCGCTGTACGCGGAGCTGCTGGCGTGGTACCCGATCCACAGCGGAAACTGGTGGCAGGACATGTCCGGCAACGAGCGGCATCTGTCGGAGTACAGAAGCAGCACGTACGAGGTGCACAGCAACGACCCCTCCCGCACGTTCACGGACCTGGAGGAGATGCGTCGGACATACATTCGCACGTCCCCGGGTGGCGTATCGCAGTATTACATACAGGCGGTCAACGACCGATCCTACTCGCTGACGTCGTACACTCCGCAAGCACGCGCCATGTCAACCACTTCGGGCGGGCACCCGGTCGGGACCTACTTCAACGATGTGCGCATTGTGCCCACGCAACCCTTCGAGTACACGCTGCCCGCGTGGGTCATCGGGCGGACGGTGACCATCAGCGACAATCGCAGACCGAACCGGGCGCACGATAAAATCGCCTGCGATCACGTTCGCAGCGGCGTCTGGCTTGATGGCAAATACGACGCGCAGTACGCGCTGGCCAACGGCGACCTCGTGCTGCACGGTCCACCCGTCGACGCGCCCAGAGCGTACGACGGCCAGTATCCATTGTACGTGCCGGGAACGTTGTCCGCGGGCGCGTTTACCACGGTCAACTGCGCGGTGGTGGCGACCACGCCATCCGTGTGGATGTGCAACGATCGGTGGCAATCGCAATCGCAGGCGTTGCTCTGGGGGCCTGTGGCGTTTCAAATGCCAAACACGGGCGCCGAAGCGGCGCCTGGTCCGAACGTGACGGAGGGTTGCGTGACCGACCTGTTCGACGCCTCCCCAGTGCGTGGGTATCACTCCGCGGTGGACCAGGGGACCTTACATCTGCGATACGACTTTAGCGCGTCGACCGATGTCGATGGGTACGCGGTGTATGTCACACCCCAAGGTGGCTTATCTGATGTGAATGTCACATGCTACGGCGCCGATGGCGAGATCGTGTATACGGAACGCACCCCAGGCACCGCGCTCGTTGTGATGAACGGGTGGATCAACGTCACCTTTACCGAGGCCGAAACGCGTTTTTGCGCCGCGGTTTCGCTCGACGTCACGAGCAGCACCGCCATCACGCGTATCAAGGAGGTGGCCCTGTTGCAACAGCCGCACGCCAATCCGCCCATGCCACCCTCCCCGCCACCCGCGTTGCCGGCGTCCCCTCCCACAGGCATGCTCATCGCGGGCTACTACCCCGTGTTTTCGAACGAGGCCGAAGCCATGTCGGCGTCGCCGGTGGGCACCGCGTTCACGATCAAACTCGTGGGGTACGTGTATTACATGCCGACGGCGCTCACGCAAGGCGTGGACGCGTGGTACGGCGACTACGGCACATCCAAGTCGGCGACCGCCGGCGCGCGTAACAGCAACAGCAGCGCGGCGGCGTGGACGGTCACAACCCGAAACTGCCCCGTTTCACACCGCCCCACTGCGGAGGAGTGCATGAGCACGGTGGCTGCCGGGCTGGGTGCGGAGGTCGGGTTCGAAATGGTGAACCCGAAATTCCCCGTCGGCTGCGTGCATGTGGTACTGTCGCACGTCCGCAGCCGCGTGGTGTACAACGCTATCGCGACGTCGGACGCGCGCTGCCACACCACCCCGCACGTGCGTTGCGTGTGTTTGAAGACGGGAGTGGCGGCGGCAAGTACGGATCCAGCTGGCACGTCTCGATTGCCGCTACCGCGACCCCGCGATCCACGTTACGACCTTCTTCGATACCGCATGCACTTCGAGAACCACGAGACCCCGCTTCACGCGGTCAACGGTCATGGTCGATCCGCGCCCTTCGACAGCTTCAACCTGTCTCACGGCGTGGGCATGGTGGATGCGGATGTGCCCGACACCCGCGTGGCGCTCAAAAGTCTGTTGCTTAATAGCAGCAACCGAGGGTTGCACCTGAGCGATCGCGAGCTTTCGCTGGGGCGCCGCGCGCCCTACAGCAGCTTCACCGTTTCCTACTGGAGCAAGGTGAGCCTGGCCGGTGAAACCAAAGAGGCGAAGGTGCTCATGTCGGTGCCCGGCGAACGCTTCGTGGATGAGCAGCGCACCGTCGCGCCAGTGACGGAGCCCAGGAAGCTTAGCGTCGTCGAGGCTGGCACGGAACACTGGGCCTACGCGAACCCGCACGCGACCAACCCTATGGAACGCATGCACGACGGGATCGTCGGCACACACACCTACGTGGCCAACTTCGCCGTGTTCATGTTCAATCGCACCGTGCACGTCGAAGAGTTGATGCTCGTCCAAAACGCCGCCCCGACGGATACAAACCGGCGCATAACACCACCGAGCAACCTTACGTTCTACGCTTTAAAAACGGGGGCCTCGGGTCCATTTTCTCGTGATGAGAACGAATGGACGCACATGCAGACCACGGTGCTGCGCAACGGGGGCAAGTACGACCCTGCGGATCCCTCGTTGGAAAGCACCACCGGCGATGTGTGGACCATGCAGCGCGTGCTAAACTCCGTGCCCACCACCGCGATCAAGGTGGTGTTCCATGAGCAGATGGACACCGCGGGCGCGTGGCCCAGGTACTTGGTGCGCGAGTTCGCCGCGTACGGACAGTACGCGCGTGCCAAAGTCGACGGCGTCGCCCCGCCGTACCGTAGCCACGATGCCCCGGTGTGGGTGCATCGGGTGGAAACCAAGCTGTCACCGGCGCGCACCGCGCGTGCGGACTTCGCGAGGAACAACACCCTGGACGCACCGCTGGCGGTCGCATGGCGCGTGCGGTTCTTGGAAACCGAGGATCCATCGCAAACGGTCTTCCGATATAGCGCGGGACCGCTTTTTGAGGACGACTCGGGTCGTGTGATGGCGAATTCGGACATCAAGACGGTGCGACGTTTAAATTACCACAAGACCACCGACGCACTTCAACAGGACGAAACGGGGAATTATGGCTACTTCACCAGTTGGACCTCAAGCTACTGGGAGGCCAACCTGCTGGACTCGTGGAGCATGCTCCTCCATTTCCCACAGCGGCCTCGCCGAATGCGCATTCGGTGCGCCAATAACGAGGCGCCCGAAAGCCGCCCTCGCTGCCCAACGATGGTGATGCTGGAGTACGCACTCACCGATGAGCTGCAGTGGGTAGCCTGGCGTAACGCGTCGCTGGTGCCTACCGGTGACCCGAACAACGTGCGCCTGGGCGAGTGGCGCCAGGTGGATATGCACGACCCACCCCGCGTGACCGACGTCGTGAACGCGGAGCACGCCAGAAACACGTGGGTGCACACGGTGGTCGCATTTGACGATGCCACCTCCACCACTCGCGTGCGAAAACTGTACGCCGGGAATGCTAACGGAGGCGCGCTGCACAACGCGGTCTCTCGCGCCACGCTGCCCCTGCACGTGCCGGGCGAGCGCAACATCGTCTTCGGTGCTGAACTTAGCGGTGATGACGAGTTGCGGTTGGCGGACGTGCGCGTACACACCGACGCGCTCACGTGGCGGGAGATGGAGGCCCTACAACGCGAGCTGCGCACCCTGACCAGCTCGGACGACCCGTACCGCGTCACGTTGGTGACGAAATCGTCCGCCTACCCGGCGCAGGTGTCCGGTGTGCGGATCGCGTCGCACCACGTCGACGCCAACGTGGCTGTGCCGAAGCTGGCTTACGCGTTCGACGACACGGATCTACGTTTAAGGGATCCCACGGAAGCCGACGAGGTTCGGCGTCTGCGAACCTTCGCGCACCGGTACGTGCCGGCCATCGCGCAGGACCGACCGCACGCAATATCCTTCACGTTGGACCGACCCGCGATGGTGCATCTCGGTGTACCGTCCGCGCTCCATTCGGAGAAGAGCATGAACAACAGCTTGTACAATCAGCTGCACTCCTGGGGTGGCTGGTCGCGAGCGGAAGACGTGGCCAGTTGCGCGACGACGCGCGTCATCCCGACGGGCGGAAAGGTTATTTCGCAGCACGGTAATGGCGCGACGGGCAACAATGTCGCCACGCAGCTCTCAAACAGTTTATACGATTTTGGGACCGGCACGTACTGGATTTACGTTGACGCGGTGCGCAATCCGAACCGCTACGCACAGGTGACGTTCGACGCGCCGGTGTATTTGACACGCACGATCTTGATGCAGCGCGGGGATGCAAACCAGTTTTCGCACTGGGGGTATTTGGGATTATTGCCTGACGCTGATCCCGACGACGACGCGAAATGGCGCTTCCTACTGCGTAACGAGCAAGGCCATCGGACGGTGACGGAACATAACTTCCTGAACACGCCGCAGCGCGTTTCCGGCATACGAATCAAATGGATGGGCGACGATTTCAACGCCATGGGGTACCCCGATAGATATCACACAAACACTAACCCGTACATGCAGGTGTATAAGCTGTTCTTGTACGGCTGCGAAACGCACCCAGACGTCGTCGCCACATCCGAAGAGGTTAAATACGAACGAGCGGTGCGTGTGGACCGCTCGGGCAGCATGGGCGCGGTCGACCGGGCCCGCAGCGCGGGAGGGTACGACCCTCCACAAGAGATGGTGTGGTACTCGGCGGTCGCGGAGCGCGGCACGCACACGCTGCGGTGCGGCGACGACGATCTCATGCGCCACCCGGAGCCCAACTGCGCGCAGACCGTGATCGCCATCTCCAACGCGCCCGAGGACGCCGCGCCCCGCGTGCTGACGCCATACAAGGGCCCCTTCGTCGGCGCGGCGGCCCTGCGCAACAGCACCCCGCACACCTCGGTGTCGCCGTTGGGCGGGGATCCCACGTGCCCCGCTGCGATGCACGAGAGTGCTGATCCGAGCCGTGTGTCGATGTGGGTTTACTTCGACCCGGAGGAGTTCGATGGCGACGCGTACTATTGGCGCTCCGGCGACGGCGTGCTGGACGCGGGCACGCCGGGCCCGACCCAACCGCACCTGACGGAGCTGATGGAGAAACGGAACCTTTACAATCCGTACGACCACCCCGGCGCTCTGTTGGACGGTATCGTGTCGCCGGCGTTCGACTCGGAGATGATGAAACCCGACGTGTTGCGGCCACATCTAAACGAGCGCGACGATCACGGCAATCGAATCAGGGCGAATGCTATGCCCGATCAGAACGACGACGCGCGCATCGGCGACGGTGGGTACTTTCGTTTCGACACCAACGTGGACAACCGAGACATGACCGTGGTTCTGGACCTGGACGGGCGAATGTGCCCATCGGGCGACGGCGCCGGTGCGACGCACGCGGGACGCAGATTTTCGATAAAAAGCGTCGAAATCTTCAACAAGCACCATCCTGGGGAGAGCTCGACGGGTGATCGGGACTACGTGGATCGCGTGCAGGTGCACTGCGCCGGTGCGGAGTTACGCCTCACGCCCGACGGTAATCCGGCGATGCACGACGACCCCGCCTGGCAACGCGTCACGCATCCGCATATGCCAGGCACCGGATACCACGATCTGCTACGCCCGCGACAACGCACTCACGTCTCCGGCAACGTGCATTACACGTTGCACGACAATCACCCCACGGTGATCGACCTCACCGGGGCCGAGAAGTGCGGTGGACCCTCAGCGCGTGCGCGGTACCTGCGTCTGCGGTTCGAGCGCCGTTTCAGCACCAGTCGGTCGTACGGCGGCCTCGCCGAGATTCGGGTGTGGGGCGTGCACACCCACACCGACGTGGTCGAAACGCGCATCGCGGCGTTGGCGAGCAAGCCGTCGCCGCCTACGCCCCCGCCCAGCGCCACCTCGTGGCGGCTCGACTGCGCGGCTGCCGGACATCAGAGTGGCCATAACCCGACGCCAACCCGCGTCAACCTGAACGAGTGGGCGTTGTGGGACGCCAGCGGCGCGCACCGTACCGACCTGGCGTACGCGCAGCGTGCTTCGCCGGACACGCACCTGTACCCGCACACCTGGGCGCGCGCCTCTCTTTTCAACACGGCGCCCACTCATTTGGAAGAGGGTGGCAAGCGATGGACGCGAACGCAGATTGCATTTTTGAACGTGTATAATGGTGCATTATCTACCAGTCAAACCGGTGATCTCACCTTCAACGGTTACGGAAAATGGAGCGACGCTGCAATAAATGCAGCGGATTTCGCGTTTATCGAATTTGTTCCTGCGCACCTAAGCGCAGCCACGCATACGACATATTTCAGAATGGACAACATCGTATACGGATCGCAGATTGCAAGATACCCGACACAGTACACCACGGTGCTCGAAGACGCCAAAGCGGGTGTATGGATAACTCCGACCAGCGCGCAAAGCACATATCATATTTGCAATTTTGGAAAAGCGCATTTTGCGGGTAACGTTTGGCAAGCTTTTGGTTTTGCACACAATGATCAATGTATGGTCGGACCTATCGTTAACAATGAAGGGAATTACGTGGAAGGCGTTGTTAGACTGCACGGTCATAAAATGGTGGTAGGTGGCGATTACTGGGCTACGGACGGCGTCTACAACGTCAACAGCCTGCAGAGCGCGCAGATGACGTGCCCAGGATCATCCATCGTCCACACCTTCACGGAGCCCGTCGCCCCTACGGCCGCGGTGTGGGCCGGTAACGACAACGGCTACGACATGACCGGCATGCGCATTTTCTACGCCAGCGGCAACCTGAGCGCACCCCTGCGCCGCAAGGACACGCACCAGCCTTTGGCCCGACGATACCCACCCGTGGGCTTCACGGAGATGGCCGTCGACGCAGGGCACGTGTCGGCCACCCTGGATGGGGCGACCCATTATCTGCCTGATGCAAGAGCTGCCGACGTGGGCGCCAACTCAGCCTACGGCAGCACGCCGTACCGCGTGGATCTCGCCGTATCAGGCCAGACGTACGGCAACGGCGCGTACGCCATCGAGGTGACGGGCGCGTCGCAAGCGCGCAGGCCGGGGCATTACGCCTCCCACGCGCCGTACCGTCTTTTCGACCACGCGGACATGAACGACGGCGAGGGCTACACGCAGTACGATTACCGCGCGTATCAGCTGGAGACTGCGCCGTTCGCGCCGTACAACATCACGCTTACGCTGCCGGAGCGCGTCTATCTCGTGTATTACGAGTTGCACCCCCCCGGTGGGACGGCGCAGTGGCGAACTCCCTCCTCGTGGACCCTGTCCGCAAAAAACTGCGAAAACTTCGCGTCGAACGACGTGCGCACGCTGCACCACCGGGACGGCGCGCGCGAGAACGAGTGGTACACCTGGCGCGGCACCGAGTACGTCGTCACCGACGATGTGGCCTGCGCGGAGTTCGTGCTCACTATACGCGACACCCTGTACAGCGGCGATCTGCGACTGCAGGAGTGGGCGCTGTACGGATCGCCCACGATCGTGGCGCGCGAGGACGTCGAGAGCACCTGGACCGAGCACGGCGAGGCGCTGACTTTGGGCGAGGACGACACGAACCACAACAAACCGCTCAGCGTGCCCTTGTCGAACGGCGGGGTGCCGGACGGCGCGCGCCATTGGTCCATCGAAATACGGGACACTTTGGATCGCGTCGGCGACTTGGAGCTCATGGAGGCCAGCTTTTTGGACGCGAACATGCTGGTGATGCAGCCCGAATCCACCAGCTTCTCGAACAACGTAACCGCGAGCGCGCCGCTATTGTTGCACGATGGAACCAACTCGCCCGAGGGTGCCTACCGTGCGACGATCGGCACCCACAGCACCTCCGTCGTTTACGCTCGCGAAACGCTGCCCGTCACACTCAATTATACCTTTCCACGTGGAACGCCCGCACCCACCTACGCGCAATTCTCCTACGACACCGTGGTCGGAGCTGCCCCGCGTACCCTGCGCGTGCACTACTCGCACGGCGGGGTGTATTGGACGCAGCTTGCAGAGCACGCCGTGGAAGAGTGGGAGTTGCATCCGGCGGGCAGTCACCGCCCGCTGCGTTTCCGTCTGCGAGATCCGCACGTGCCCAAACTCTACGCGCACTGCGAGACCGAGCTGAACGCGAGCGTCAGCGTGGACGCCACCAGTGCCGATTTGAATCACAAAACGCTGTTAACGCGCGCGGACGCGCTCAGCGTGGACGCTTCCAAGTACATGGGCCCCGACCCGGTGCCGCTGCACGGCGACACTGCGATGACGCGATGTGACCTATCCGATGCGCAGGACGGACATCGGGTTTACCTGCTCGGTGACTGCGCGGACGTCGCGGGACTGTTGACCCCAGGCACCCGTGACAACGTGACCCTACAGGTGGACGCCAACAGCGGCGGGACCACCAGCGTCATTTACGAATTCGCAACGAACGACACGGAAGTGACGAAACTGGAGATCGATCTGGACGCGGTCGCCCTCATACGCGACCTGCGCGTGTACCACACCTTGTCGCTCACCGACCCCGACGGGGCGTGGACGCCCTACGTGTTGCGGGACGAAGGAGTCGCCGGTCGGGGCCGGGAACTGCTCGGTCCGGAAGCGCCGGACCTGGGACGCACCGTACTGCTTCAGGGCGCGCAACCGGTCGCCGCGCTTGCGTGGCGCGTGGATTTTGCTAGCGCGACTCACCAGGACACCGCCCACATCAGCGGTCTGCGACTGTACGGCGTGGAGGGCGTGTCGCCGACTCCCACCCCGACGCTACCGAGCATGCTGGAAGCCGGTGGAGGCGCGACCCTGACTATGACTGATGCCGCCTCCTTGGTGACGCACGTGGAGATCGGCTTTCACGTGGACACGCTCGTGCCCACGCGGTGGCGCCTGGAGGCGCGTGGGTACGCCAGCGCCACGTGGCACACACTGCACGAACAGCGATACGAAGACGGCGCCGTCGCGCACGCTGTGGTGCGGGTGGAGAGTCGCGTGTCCGAGGTTAGGCTGACGGTGACGGATCGGACGGTCGCCCCACGATACAACCTGACACTCTTCAAGGCTGTGGGGTGCGAGTGCGAGGCGGACGGCCAGAGCCTGCAGCGTTTGGCAGTGCGCGCGCCGCGGTGGATCACGTCCGACGCGCGGACGGTGGACGCGCACGACGCGTCCGTTTTGGCCGGCGAGACCGAGTCCGCCCAGGAGGTGGCGGTGGTGGGTGCGAACCCGCTCGCTCTGGACGGCGACGCCGTGGGCTTGCAGCTGGACGCGTACGTCACCGGCGACGGTGTGCTGCGCGCGTTGCTGTTTCCGGATGGCCCCCGCGAGATGAGCGTCGCCGCGCCGCCGGTTTACGGTGTGGGCGTGATCTACACCGCCACCGACGGCATCATGGCGATCGCGTACGACCTTGATCACGCGTCCGCGACCCCGGTCGTGCTGGCCGACCCAACATCGAACGCGATCCCCGGCAGGCGCGTGCAGCTGCACGTGGATCGCGCCGACGGTACCGTGCGCGTGTTGCGCAACACGGAGGTGCAGGGCGAACAGTCCGACGCGTACTACGTGGCGCACGTTTTCGACACGTACTTTAGCCCTCTGCGGCACACGCAGCAGGTGCGGTACGGCTTGCTCATGACGTCCGCCGCAGGGATCGTGGCGGAGCACACGAGGGAGGTGCACGAGAGCCGAACGTGCGAGGCGACGCGCGCGTTGGGATCCGCCTTTCACATAACGGACACCCAAAGCACGTACGAGTGCGGCAACTTCAGACGCTTGTCCTTGCGCGACGACGGTGCGGAGGTGATGTGCGTGCACTTCGAGCACACCCTGAGCCGACACGGCGCTTGGTCCACCGACGAGCTCAGCGCGCGATGCGAGGAGCTGGACGCGTCGCTGCTGTACGCGCCGGACTTGGATGCCGTCGACATCGAGCGGTTTGCGGACGAGCTGCGCAGCGCGTTCCGCGTCTCGTTCCACCAGAGCGCCAACACGGACAGCTCGCATCCGCTGTATCAAAACATCCTGGCGATGTTGAGCGCCTCGGAGGTGTCCGCGGTGGATATCGCGGAGCTGCAGTTGGTGCTGGGGGACGTCGCGTACGACGACGAGACGCCCCCCACACTGCCTCCGATGCCGGTGGATGCGGCTTGGGACGCCGTGGGCGCCGCTTGGGTATCGAGCAATCCCGCCTTCACCAAGCTGCTGCGCGATCAACCCACGCTGTGGTATCACGACGCGAACGCGACGAAGACGCACGACTGCGTCGCTATGGAGCTGCACGGCGATGCCGCGCCGAACGCTGACGCGATGTGGTACGCCAACGTGTCGGGAAGCGACGATCGCAAGGTGGTGCTGCGTGCGCAACCTTGCGACGCGCGCTACACGCACGCGGTCTGCGCCAGGCCTGCACGCGTCGACGCGCCTCCGCCTCCCCAAGCGCCGTCGGGTCCCGTGCCCCTCGTGCCCCGTTTCGGCGCGGCGCGCGACCTGAACGACGCGCCGCTGCAACTGGTGTCCTACACGGACGACCTCGACCTTTTCTCGGGCGATGGCGTCGCGATCGGCACCATCGGCATCGGCGGCGTCGCGGAGGTGGACGCGTCCATCGACTACGTGTACGCCGATCGCCCGGTGACCGTGGTCGCTCCGCAGGACGCGGTGCTCCTGCACGCGCAGGCGTCCGTTTTGGGTTGTTTGACGCGTCTGGTCGACGGCGAGTCCCTGACGCTGCGCCTGATCGCGCACGAAGGGGTGGACGTGCCCTACGCCGTGTTCGGCGAGTCCGGCGTGCTGCTGCACCAGGGCGTCGTCCCGGATGCGAATGCGATGATCAGCATCGACGTGACGGTGAACGACGACACGAACGCCGTGTTCCTGCGCACGCGGGACGTGCACATTTCGGCCAGCGCCAAACGCACATCGGACGGCGCCGGTGCGACCCCGTGTTTGCCGACCGGTGACTTCGCGGGCGGTTGGACGGGAGACGAAACGGAACCGGACGCGGACGACGCCATCGTGATGGCGGTGCTCAGGACGGACCCGGATCACCACAACCGAACGCTGCCCGTGGCGAACAGCGTGCGGGTGCGGATGGATATCATGCGCAGAACCCAAAACACGATTTACGATTCGCATTTATACGTTGGGTCTAACAGTTTACGCTTGACGGGCGTGGGTACCGACCGTTCTGCCAAAACAAACGAGGGCGCGGCGCGGGCCCGTCTGGATCGCGACAGCAACGACGGCTCGTCCCTGCAGCTGCTGGTGGGCCACGTGCGCAACCGCACGAACGGTGGTTACGACGTGAACCCGTGGATACCTGAGTTTTTGCACTCCACCAGGGTGCCCACGTTGGACGGCGACGGGATCGCCCTTCTCAGCTTCATCAACGGGCGAGACCCGGACTTCGTGGACGAGACGAACTCGTTGGTCACGCGAGCGACGACGACGGTGTATCGCGGGCGGGTCGGCGGGTACGCCCTGCAGTCCTACGCGCTCGACACGGGCATCGATCTGGCCAACGGAACCCTCATCGCGGACGTGCCCGGGGCTCACGCCGTGAACGGACGCCCGATGCTTGGATCGGTGGATTACCTCTCCGGGGAGGCCCAGATGCCCGTGCGCACGCTGGGCCAGAGCCAGAACGACCTGAGCGCTTACGAGCACATTTTCATCCCGCAGCCGTCACCGTACATCACCACGGAGGTGTCGTACAACGTGCCCGCCTGTGTCGCAAGCGGACAATTAGACTACGAGACGGTGGGTCGGTGCGCCGCGCATCGCACGCGCAGCGGATGCGTGGAGGACCCGCTGTGCTCCTACGGGACCGAGGTGGTGGACGCCCGCGCCTACAACGCCCTGCTGACGCAGAGCAACACGGCGCAGCTGGCTTTAAGCCAACTGGGGGCCGTGGACGACACCGGATGCGACGGTGCGGCGCTCGGCCAATGCTCCACGGTCGGCTCGTTTTCGGATGCCACGGGTGTGACGTACAACGCCCTCACCGGGGTACACGGCGGCACGTTGCGCACCAACGGTTGCCCCGACGCCTCACTGGTGGATCCGCAACTGTTGCTGGATGCGCGCGCGCGTTGCGTCGCGATCACCGTCAAACAGATTTCGACGACGCCGTACCCCATCAGCGTGCACGGCACCGTGGCGTACGACATCACCGGCGTCGCGGTTCGCGGGCCCTTTCAGGGCGGGGTGGTCGTGCAATGCGCCTCGAGCGCCTCCGGTACCGCCACGCATCGCTGCACCGCGGGTATCGACGTGCGAACGTGCGACAGCGAGGCCACGCGCGCATGCGGCGGAGACGCCGGCGCGCTGGACACGTGCGACGGCCGCGTGTACGACGGCTACACCGTCGCGGGCGACGCCTACGCGCTGCACTCGCAATACGCGTGCGTCGACGTGCCGCCCTCGCTGGACCACGCGCTCGTGGCGTACGCGTTGGACGGGCGCGGCGTGTACGCCATCGAGTCTCACCTTGCGAAGGGCGATTACGACGCGTGCAACGGTCATTACGGACCGGTGTCCACCGGACCGTATTCGCTGGGCGGCCACTATCCCTTGTACGCGCCCGGGACGCAGCTCGCCGCGTCTCACCAACACATGTGCGTCTACGTGGACGCGCAGACGGGCTGGCGGTGCGACGAGGGGCGCGCGGGTGAGACGGCGTACGAGATGCCCGACGACGCGGCGCCATCCCACCACGGCGACCACGCGCCCGACGCGCCACCGAACGGCGCCGTGGTCGACACGGGTTCGAGCGCCCGCGAGCGATTCGGGGATCTGTCGGTGTACCACTACCACATGACGCCCAGAGCGCCCTACACGCTCGGTTGCTACGGGCCGGTGCTCGACGTGGATCAGTGCAACGCGCTCTACGGGGAGAAGTGCCAGTCGCCGCCAACCACCGTACAGCTGATCACGGCGGAGGACGACCCGTTCGATGTCGATTACCGGCTGTACTGCCCGTGCTTTCGGCACGCGCACGCGTCCCATTTCGCGGACCCGCAGCGCCTGACCTACTCCGTCACGCACGAGCGTAGTCCACCGCCACCCAGTCCGCCGCCATTCCCGCCGCTACCCCCTCCGCCGTGCCCACCACCGACCGCCTCGCCCACGACGAGATCCCCGACCGGTTCTCCCACGACGGTCGCGCCCACCGTGCCTCCGACGCGCTCGCCCGTCACCGACGCCCCGACGCTTAGCCCCAGCGCTAGCCCAACAGCGCCGACAGCGGCACCCACCGCACCACCCACGACGGACGCACCCACGGACGCGCCCTCCACCCCACCCACCACGCACGCGCCTACGAAGTCGCCGACTCGATCGCCCAGCACCGACGCGCCCACCGCGTCGCCTTCCACGCCCCCCACTTCGCGCGGGCCGACGTCGTCTCCCACCGTGCCCCCCAGCACCGACGCGCCCACCGAGTCACCGTCCACGTCCCCCACTTCGCGCGGGCCGACGTCGTCTCCCACCGTGCCCCCCACGACGGACGGTCCGACCACCACCCCGACCGGGTCCCCCGCGACGCGCGCGCCCACGACCTCGCCCACGGGTTCGCCGGACACGCAAGCGCCGACGCGATCCCCGACCACGACACAGCCGACGAAGGCACCCACGCTCTCCCCGACCCAGCCCGGTGTGCGCACCACGATCACCGGCGCCACCCGCTTCCAGGGCGAAACGATCGTGACGCTGCGACGTAAGCTGATGACCAATCAGACGTTCGCCGAACTGTTCCTGACCAATTTGCGCAACGCCACGGAGACCGCGTCCGCGCGCGTGCTGAGTCTCAGCGGTGGCTCCGACGCCGGTGCCGCCGTGGCCATGGTCGACGCGAACTACAGCATCATCGGAGACGACGTGCTCAGCGAGCACGTGTACGAAAACGTTTATTTCAATGAGGAGGACAACGTTTTTGTCACCGAGTTTATGAACAACGTGCGCGCGGAGATCGCCTCGACGCAGCCGAACGTCACCGCGGAGCAGGTCGCGATCCACAATTACCGCTCCATCTCGGTGGCTAGCCGTAAATTCACGATGACACGCGAGACGATGCGAGACGATATGACCGTCACGCTGGTTCAGAATTTTTCCGGGATTGAGACGGAAACGACGTGTGAATTCCAGCGCGTATAACCCTTCCCAATCGAAAATGGCGGGAAAGCAAAACATGAATGGGGAAATGTTTTCGCGAATCGAAATGATATCTCAATTCTTTGAGCCAATCAAATTACTGAAATCTGCTCGTACTGGATCGATTTTCTCGCATAAGACGATGCAAGATATTTTGGGCTTCCAACGTGGCACGAAGCTTTTAGTCGTCAAAAGTCGTCACTGCCCGATGCCGTCAAAAATTTTAGATCGAAGGATGCACAGAGGACGAACTTTCAGAATGACGACTAAATGATGTCAAAGATGCCGAAATCGTCTCCAGACATTTCCAAGTTTTTCAAGTCGTCCGAAATGTTTGGGGTGGCAGGGACGACATAGTCGTCAAAAAGTCGCTTTCGGCGTCGTCATTCTGATTTCTGTAGCCAATCAGAATGTCCCGATCAATTCCGAGGACGACATCGTCTTGACGACTTTGCTGCCACCCAACGACCCAAGACCCAACGCGTAGAATCACCCTTAGTTCGATCTGCTCGGTGACATGAGCCGCGTTCACAGTTTCAGTCTACTGCTATGCTAGGTCTATCTGCTCGATACAGTGACACCAGGTACCTCGTCATTTGGAAATCGTCAACAGTTTGGAAATGATCAACAAAACAGACGAGAGCACATGACGTGGATACCCGACCACTTTCTATGCCAACAAGAAAGGGGGTATGACACACGCATTGTGTCTGCATTACTTTCGGAACAACATCCGAAACATGTATCCCGACTGCAGTGTGGACAACCCCATCGCCGTGATCTGTGACGGGCATGGCTCACACTTGTCTTATGAGCTGCTGGAGTATTGTAGGGGGGAGGGGATAATCATAATCCTCCGTCCTCCACATACTACCAGTGTTTCACAGGGTGAGGACGTTGTCAACTTTGCCGGGTTCAAGCCACAGTTTCGGACGGCGAAGGCATTGTTGCTGGTGGCTAGGTTAAAAGCCAAACTGTCACCTTTCCTGACTATGGCAGACCTGATGAAGTGCACCACCGGGGCATGGGAGGAAGCCTTTTCCATCGAGAACAACAGGAAGGCTTGGGAGCGGATAGGTATCTATCCGTTTACTCGGGCTGTGTACTGGGAGCTGCGGGGGAAGGAGGAAAAGGCGAAGAAGACCGTGGTGAAGGCAGAGGGGGTGAACCTGGAGGTGCTGTCCTTCGGGTGGAAGGGGCAAGCACGGAAGGAGGGCGGGGTTGAGGAGGAGGAGGAGGAGGAGGAGGAAACGGCGTGGACGGGGCCGTGTGACCAGTGCCCTATTCTGGGACAAGGGTCCCATGACCTCGGATGCCAGCTTTGCTGCCATTCAGCAAGTGGCTGAAGAGAAGCAGCAGGCTGCACAGGAGTCCGAGAAGAGGAAGCGGGAGCAGGCTGCAAAGGAGCTAGAGAGGTCGAACAAGTACTACAAGTTGGCAGAGGGGGCTCGGGAGAAGTTGGGACGGGAGCTGAACAACGTGCTGCATGCGAAGTTGGTGAAGGATGAGCTGGTGGGCATGCTGCGGGGCATGGGTCACACCCCAGCAGCCAGCACTCGTAAGAGTGACCTAGAGAGTCAGCTGCAAGAGCTGTTGGGACTGCCCGGTAGGAGCGGACCATGGGGTTACATTGTGTAAATTTGATGAAGACTTTCATTGTATTGTATTTTCTATATTTCAAAAAGTTCTTGCCTGCCGGCAAGGGGTCCGTTCCTCCGTACTTTTCCGTAGTCCGTAGTCAGCTTTCCCTCTTCCTTTTTGTTGTAACTGATATCATCCGAAATTTGTATCACATATGTTATTCGAATATGTAATCACGATATCACATTTCGCAAACATCATATAACACTACATCGAACTTCGATTGAATCTCATTATTAGCCAATATCACTATTCGCGAGAATATCATTAGCGCGGGTCAATATCACTATTCGCTAATATCATTATTAGCCAATATCCCTATTCACGAATGTCTCTATAAGGTATTGGCCAATATCCCTATTCATGAATATCATTATTAGCCAATATCACTATTCACGAATATCACTACCCGCGCGCGGGGCTGCCATTCATGCTTTTTTGATCTCCGCAAAGTGCTCTAGGGTTAGGGTTAGGGTTTTTTAGGGTGTAACAACCACACAGTCCCATCCGGGGACTCGTGTAGATGTCCATAGCATCTTTGTTTGCACGATTCCGATCACTTGTCGAAACGTTATCCACTTTTTTCCTCTCGTGTTGATAATTACCAAACTCAGATTTCCAGCTGCTTTTTACCCCCTCCTCCTCAGCCACTGCGGTCATGAGATTTTTCCCGAATGGGTCTAAACCAGCCATATGACCACATTGGTTAGGTCTTCCGCATGCGATTCGATACCTTGTTTGCCCCATTCCGATCACTTCACAAGGATCTATGACCATTTTTTCCTATTTCTGTTGATAATTGGCAAATGACGAGGTACTGTATCGAGGAGTACCTTCACGAGTATACCAGACGCAAAGCGTGCGAAGAAAAACCAGAACGGGAAAATCGGGAAAATCGAACGGCTGAAATCTCGATTTTCCATGTTCCGCGTTTCTGAGCCGTTCCCCGATTTCGAGCTCCCGTTGCCTCGAACAGGCCGATTCTTCGTCATAATTTCAGATGAGCGTTTGTGTCACGTCAGTCAACGTGGGTCGCAAGGCTGAAAAAAACTGGACCGTCATACGATAGACGATTGGAGATATGGTTTTGGTTATCGAGAGTGAAAATTTGTCCATTTATGCTTTAGTTTGAAACATATTTCTGCGAAAAATGTAATATTTTATGTTAAAACATCTTTTTGCAATTTTTGTTGTTATTTCCCCTATTTTCCCAGGAAATCTTCACCATACAGTAAGTGAAGAAGAAGAAAATAAGGTCGTCGTGGTATCGAGAACCTCATAGTTTTCTACTTCCAGGTCTTGCTACGCGAAGCATCACGACGGTCGCATCTATTCGAGATATCTTGCCGACGACAGTAAACCCAAAGTCATTAGTGAAGCAAATATACATGAAAAAGACGTGAAGCGAAAGGATATTACCCGCACAGTAATCAAACTGGGTGCGTGGTAACAGGCGCTACACGTGCTGTAGGTATAGAAAGATTCTAGAAATACCGTCACCACTTACGACAATGATATTTCGGTTACATACGATTGCCTTCTTGATTGATGCTTCAGGATCGTGATAAGTGTTGCATTTGGTTGTCGGTGTGAAGACTAGACAACTTGCCGTTGTATAGTTTCGCCTTGTATGGTCGCAGGCAGATAGAACGATAGGTCACCGAAGTGGTAGGTACCTAGATACGAAAAGTTGATTCTATTCGTTGCTAATTTTGTTCGTGCTCATCGTTTGTGTATGCAGACGTACCGTCGCGGACATCCTATAGCCCGAAATTCATTCTTGCAAGATGGAAAAAACTTTTAGAGCAATCCAGCTGTCAGGCGTTACAGATGGTGGCGGCGAGGGTATTCCGATTCCGGGAATCGCTGTAGCACACAGAATGCTATTCGCTGTCGCACTTCGATCCAGCGCGGACCGTTGAGTCCGTATTTCGATCTTGCAAGATGACTCTCCTTCCGCAGTTTTTTTCCCCGCTCACACTCCTTTTCCTCATTTCACGAGCTCACGCTTTCCAAGGGCGTCGCTTGCAAGACGGCGACACTGGAGGGGAGTGTTGTGCTTGTTCTACCGATTACGACTCGGGGAAGCTATGTGGTGAGGAGATACTAGATATGAATACCACTTGCGAAACGACATATCAGCTGTATAGCAACCGCACAGTCGAGAACGTCACCTCCTCTCCATTGCTCTGCTGTCAGTTCTGCCAGGAAAACTACCCATCCGCAGCATACACCGACTACTGGGGTAGCAGCGACAGTTACTTTGGAACGCCCTGGTGCGGCTGCTACCTCCATTGCAACGTCACCCGCTGCACTTCGACCGACTGCCTTGGTGACGACGGCGGGGACACTTTGACGCAGGCGATTCCTCTTAGCCCCCCTCCCC
>LGRX02004791.1:0-60072 GCA_001247695.2 Cymbomonas tetramitiformis
CCTACCATTTAGTGTCTGTACAACAAATTAGCCTATCTTTTTCTGAAAGATGTGGATCCACTGTGTGTGAAATGCACACTCGGTGTCTTCTCTATTCTCTGGCCATTGGTGCATGATATCCCCGGGAACCAAGTGCAATTTTGACCTGCCAATGATGTGTACAAAATGTATGAACTTGCTTTTGACGACCACGACCTATACTGTTTTTCAATGTCTTCAGCAGGTAAAGATGCCATAAGGTTCTTACACACACGCACGCACCGAAGTGTGCGCTGAATCCTTTGATCCCCAGCGTGGGTACATAGTGCAGCCGGTCTTCTGTGGCTACGGGGTGATCCAGTTCATCATTCTCGGCCCCTTGGGACAGCCCTTGAAAATACGGCCGTGTCGTGGTGGGCAAGCTCTCTCGAGACCAGGCTCTAGAGCAGATAGAGGGCAGAGGATTGGTCCTGAGCTTGGGCTTGGTGGTGGAGAGATGGCTCGAGTGGCTCGAGGGGCAGAGGTGGGCCGGCTTCAGAGACACAGCGGCAGTGCGCTGCCGGGGCAGTTGCAGAGGGGCTCAGGTGGCCCAGTGAGCCTCGGGGAGCGGAGGGGTGGTCCTGCGCGTATGCTTGGTGGTGGAGAGATGGGTCAAACTGGCAAATAGCTCCTGGGGCAGAGGTGAACTGGCTACCGAGACACGGCAGCGGCGCGCCGGCGGTGCAGGTGCAGAGGGGCTCGGGTGGCTCTGTGAGGCTTAGGGGGTCCCATTCTTCACTAGTGAGCTCCGTAGATCCCAGATAAGTGTCCCGAAATTGTGTGTGCCGAATCCTTTGATCCCCGGCATGGGTACATAGTACAGCCGATCCTTTGTGGTTATGTGATGCCAAAGGAGTTGATCCAAGGATAAGCCACGGACGCACCGTTGTGCAAAGCCTTGCAAAGCCTCCCTGCGCAACCCGAGCCCACCTGCATCCGCAACGCCAGCGCACTGCTGCCTTTTGCCTTAAGCCGGCTCATCCCTGCCACCCCGCTGCCTTCTACACGCCCTAGAGCCTGGTCTCAAGAGAGCTTGCCCACTCACGCCACGGCCAGAATGTATGTGTGTGTATGGATATATGTATGTTGTGAACGGGGACGGCCACTGGAATGATTTGGATGATGGGATGTGGCTGTCCCTGTGGTACCCTTCTGATGGGTACTGCCTCTTTGAGTGCGTCGGGGATTCGTCTACGGCTCGCTTTTTGGGAGTGTCTTGGATTCGTCTGACGCTAGCTCCCTCTCCGTGTACAGTGCTCATGGTTATTACACATGCCGGGGGACTTGTGTTCTTTGACCTTGATATGAAGTACTGGCGGATCGCTGTGAACGGGGACGGCCGCCGGGTGGAAGTGGGTTTTGGGAGGCGGTTATCCCTGTGGTGCCATTCTGGCGGGCACTGCCTCTTGGAGAGCTCGGTAGATTCGTCTGTCGTGCTGCGAGGAGAGGCAGAAGGTGGTGATGTACACCTTCTGTGTTTTCCCTTGAATTTTGTGGGGAGCACTTAGGTGCCCGCATGTTTCCTTTTTTTGACATGGGGTGTCCATGCTGTGTGGTGTGACTGCATTCATGACATAACCATGGACCAACAGGTCCCATCCATCGACCGGGAGCCACTGGGGGCATGCCAGCAGGGTCCGCTTACTCCGTAACCCAGAGACCAACAGTTGTTTGGCGACGATCGGTCACATCGTATCATCTTTCCATGCTGCTTTGCATTTGGGTTGGGAATATGTATGCGTTTGTGGTATCTTGTCACGGCCCCGCCCTGCTCTCGATTTGCTTTTCACATCCTCTGGGATGATGATGGGCTGGCTTTTGTTGGCCGATCTCATGCCGTTCAGTGTATGGATATACGATGTATGCATATATATATATATATATATCAAGGTATGGCAAATGCGAGGTCAGAAAGTGCTCGGTAAACGCAGTTTCTAGAATTTAAGATATGGGCGATTTAAACTTTTTCTTAAGTATGGTTAAGTATGGGTGACTTGTGAAGTGTATCGAGCATAACTTCCCTGTTGCGCATCCATTTGTGTGCGGACAAGTTCCTACACGTCTACAATGGTCCTGCGGATATGATAAGCCAATAAAAGAATTTTGCGTTTACAGAGCACTTTTTGACCTCGCGTTTGCCATACCTTGATATATAGCTGTGTTCAATACTTGGTAGCGCCACCCTATAGCCTGGATGACTAGTCATTACAGCATGAATAGTTTTTCTTAGGATTAATAGTCAAGCATCCGTTATTTTGGGAGAATTTATAAAAGCTTCTATAATTTGATTTTGTGATATTCATTCTACGAGTTGTCTAAATGTTCTTGCCAGACTGCCCTTTCATCATAGAAGTGGAAAATGTTGGCACCTTTCTATTGTTGCAGAATTGACCTACCATGAACAAAAGTTTAAGGTGGTAATTTCCTTTCCAGTTTTTTTTAAGGGTGTAAAGTTGACAGAGCGTGTGTGCTGAAAATGAGGCCTCACAATTACAATAGTCAGCGGAACACACAGACTCCCGATTCTGCGTCTCATCAAGGCAGCAACCACGTCCTCGGCACACGCAACACGTTGGAATATAATTGAGCTGCACATCATGGCTGACACATAAGGTTTGACAAGGAACACATTGTACAGCATCGCATTCTCACCGACTGCGTTAACATTCCTAAAAGCAGTGGGGTCAGTGGAAGCTACTTTCAGATGCATACTAAAGTTATGGATGTCGGCATCGATATGCGAGAAGAATGCTACGGCATTGTTTTGAAAGTGCTGCAAAGTGAGATGAGACGTTCCATATGATTGTGCGCCATCAAATGTCTGTGTTGCGTTCTAAACCATCACTTCTGTGCACTTGAGCGGCCCTGCAGGCTACAAGCGCGGGCTGGAAGGCATGCGGAAGACCGAGGGCAGGCTGCTTGACTTGCAGACCACGGACGCGCCCGCCATGAGCAACTCCCGGAATCTGGCACGGGTGTTTGGGGAGGACGCGTGGAGGAAGGTGTGGAGTGAGAGCGTGGCCAACCTGCACAACGACTGTCTTGTGAGCGACGCGCAGCGGCGCGCTCTGCTGAAGGGTCACAACTTCAGGCTCACGGATATGTTACAGATCCCCGGCGAGCGCCTCGCCTTCTTCTTCACCACAATGGAGCAGATCGCCTCCGACCCTCAGCTGCAAAGCGAGCTCTCCCTCGGTGCGCAACCAAACAGCATCGTGGTTTACCCATCGCTACGATGCTGCCCGCCCGTCCGCTGCAGCCCTCTGCGATGCTGAAGTGAGATAGATCATATACTCGGTTTAAATGAGAGTTAATACAACATGATAATGTATGCTTTCTTATGAAAACGTAAATACCAGCTGTTATGACTGGCTCTGCCCAGACTAGTTTTGCTCCCTGCCGTGGAACTCGTCAGTGGGTAAATGCACCTCTGAGTGGTCCCGGTGCCGGTACGCAAAAAACGTCAGTGCAAACCAGACAAGGGTGGCAGGTTCAATCAGCTATTTATGCTTATAATCTGATTCAATTATACAAGCTATCGAGGTTTAAATCGGCACTCCAAAAACACCATCACATCACATATAAATATACGGACATGACACTGTGTTCTAAAACACACACGGCTTCATGCAAAAGGCAGCAGTGCGCTGGCGGTGCGGATGCAGAGGGGCTCGGGTGGCTCAGTGAGGCTTATAGGGGGTCCCATTCTTCACTAATAAGCTCCGGAGAATCCGGATAAGTGTCCCGAAGTGTGTGCTGAATCCTTTGATCCCCGGCGTGGGTACATCGTGCAGCTGGTGTTCTGCGGCTACGTGATGCCAAAGGAGTAGGTACAGGGATACGCACACACACACGTATAGTGAAATAAACAACTTCGAAAGCGGACTCTGGTTGGTTTGGACCAGCAGGACGAGGAAAATATGAATTGTGTATGATGTTAGATTATCGTAACGTGCAAGATGTATTGTGAGCGAGCCGAAGTGAGATGGTGGTGCAGTCGTCTGCAATGTAGGGTCACGACCACCAGACACCAAGCTGCCTTGTCTTGCGGTGTGGTGGGTTGCGCTTTGCAACAGGTGACGCTCCTGAGGGGTCTATCCCCACTCTGACCATGCTTATCCCGTGCTATGATGAAACCATCATTCTTGAGGAAGCTTACCTCCGAGACTGCGACGGCGTGCGGTCAAACCTCCAGTTCATCATCTCCGAGTACAAAGAGGAGTGGAGCAACTTTGCTGCCAAGCATCAGGAGAGCCCCGACGCTCTAGTGGAGCGCTTCCTGCAAGGTGCCCTGGAATCCGACACGGTTATGGAGATCAAGCTCTGGGCCTCCTACAGGTTTGTGTCACGCGTGCAGTATTTAGATTCCAGACCACTCTGAAACACTCTGTCATGTGCATTCTGTGTGCCTGCACCGTGGATGGACAATTGGTTCTGTTTTTTAATATGCACAACGCGGTCTATCATTGCAGCGTCTTTCTATAGATTTGGATCTATGCGCGCGAGGTATACACCACTTTGATGAAGGAACAATCGAGTTCAGGGCTTCCTGAATTCTCCTCCTGGATGATGTTGACCGTGCATGGGGCCCTGGGGCGGTTCACACAGCGCATATCATTCGAGCTCAGTTGTTGTCACGTACCCTTTTGATGTGTAGGAATCCACCGTTGCGCTGTTTGCACTATCCAGGCTATCCGATGTGCTCTGGTGCTGTAGGTAGAGGAGCTATCTTGTATCATACCGACATTGTTGTCTGTCCAGAATAGTGAGACAGGAGATATTCCGTCATCAGTGTATAATCTATGGGGTCGGAGGTAAAGGTGCATGCGGAAAGCTCTCTGCCGCATGAGCATTCCATCCAATTTGCATGCGCCTATGCATGCCCTCGACGTCAGGACTCGATGAGATGGCGATGATGGGCCCGCTCAGGTCTCAGACCGTTGTGCGCACTGTGAAAGGGGCGGTCAACTATCTGCATGCTCTTCAGGTTCTACACGGGCAAGAGGTAAGCCCCACCAGAGATACAGCCAATCAACAAGGGCTAGAGAAGGCTGGATATGACGAAGCGTTTTACTGTTTCCGCGCGTGCGCGCCCTCATACAATGCACCGGATCTGTGGTGCGCGGACCGAGCAATCACAAATGCGGCCAGCAGATGGACCAGTGAGGCTTCAGGGCTCCCGGACCTAGTTGGTACTCCACACGCACCCAATACAAACATCCGTCTCCGTTCCTTTTACTATTTTGGCTTATTACTTGCGTGACGATTCTCTTTACCAAATCACGATGGGTTTCCCAGGCCCACCTAAGCCCCCTTCCCCTCGTGCGCGTGGGTGTGGATGGGAGCTCTGTGCAGCGAATGATGCGCTCTGGCCAGCTGCTGATTGCGCACCAGACCTTCGGGTCCGTCACGCCAGCCAATCCAAAGAAGGCTGAGAATCGCGACAACAATGTGATGTGGATGCTCCAACAATGGCGCGACTATCCCATCTTCCTGGTCTTTGACTACAAGCAGTGAGCAGCCCTGGCGTACCTATAACCCTTTTTCTTTTGTGCAGCAAACGCTGCGCACCTGCCCACGTCAATCTACCACAGAGCCCTCCCATAGCTGCACACCTAGGTTTTGGAATTCAGCGGTGGGTGGTTTGCAAAAGCGAGCGTAAACTTTCATTCACAAATGATAAAACAGTTCACAGCTTGAAACGCCGCGAACTCTAGCGCCCAAACGTTACTGATTGGGCGAACTAAGTGAAAGTTCACAAACTTGAGTTCTACATGTCACTGTCAGTTCATACCGACCGCAGTGACACACCTGAGATGGGCCGATGAACTATTGCGCACTTGCCGATGGTCATCAATGATCCAACGGCTACGATTAGTTCAGCAGATCTACAGATCTAGATCTAAGGGTTGCTTAGGGTTTCTTCAGGGTTTGAGCATCCTGACTGCTGTACAAGGCCTAGACAGTCATGCTTTACACCAAACTGATCAGCAGGCACTGCAGATTCCAATGCTAGGGGAGTGCTTCTCAAACGTACGTTGAAGTTTGCATGCATCGCTCATGTATGCGCCACCCCCTCGGGGATGCCCCACAAGCGGTGGAGCTGGGTGAGTAAGAACGGGTTGCTTGGTGCTCTTGAATGCCTGTCCGATCGTCTGGACGAGCATAATGGTTTAAAATTCGGGTATCGTATTGATGCTGGTAAGATGGTGTGACTGTATTGCTGATTTAAAATTGAACGGTCACGATGTCCTGTTGCTCGCTTGCTTGAAGCATGCAGCAGGACGGAGGATGCGCTGTTTGGATGTGCACACTGATTGCAAAACTAAGGCGCTATTCTCACTCACTTGATACTGCAAGACCATGTGGATGTGCATCGTAGCTCAAAATCAGATATGCGGTTCCTCTATCATTCGACATCGCCAAGATGGTGTGGATGTATGTGCATGATGCATGGTTCAAAATCGGCTTGCACCCAGAGCACCCTAACCTCAATCCGATGGCGTCGGATCCACTAATTAAGCCCCTCTCGCTTGCACAGCCTCTAAATATAGATAGACGTTGAATGTGAGGGCGGCGCATTCGCAACTTGACCGCATTTACAGTCACCCTGATGGAGGATCAAAGTAAATAGACACAACACACCTAGATGATCATTACACTGCCAAGGAGCAAGTGTGATGTTTTGAACTATTTTGAAATATTTGATTATGTTATATCGGTGTGCTCGGTGCTCTGACCCATTGCACTCGGTTTGTGGGGGACGGGGATTTCACTTCGACTAGCCAAACTGCGCGCCCGCATGTGGTGGAACAAGTGCAGGACTTCTTACGAAGGTAGGTATGCACTACTGCGGTGGTGCTACTACTACGGTGGTGCTAGGTAGGTGTGCACTACGGGGGTGTGGTAGATGCACGCCTTTATGTGATGACCTGTTCCGTATCAAAGCGTGACAGAGCGCTGTTTGTTGTACACATGTATAACATACGCAGCTTGCCCTGTGACCATGACACCAGGATACAAGCTATTATGATTTGTGCAGCATGCCATGTGGCGACGATGTAGAACTACTGGTGATTATGCCGTGTGGCATTACTACGGGAGCCCTGCTCAGTTTGACCGGCGAGTTCCGCACGTCGGCCGTGAACGAACTTTTACATACAGGGCATAATTATGACGGGTCGTTGCGCATGCAATCGGGAGATGCGTTCTTCTCGGACTCAGTCTCTAGATATGTGGCATGCCGCGCACAGGAAGATGGAGGATCTCTCTGTTGGCGAGCCGGAGGCGAAGGCTGCGATCGACGAGCTGACCTTGTGCACGTGCATGGGGCGCTATGGCACCAACAGCGAAGGCGAGCCGGCATTCGAACTGCTGGAAGTCATTCCACGCATCTACCCACTTCTGCTCGGGACCAAGCAGCGTACGCAAGGCAAAGCCGCAAATCAGCGCTCGACTCTACACTTCTTCTCCGGCCAGGTGCTACAGATGCTGGACGCCAACATGGGAACGTAATGTCCCCCCGCAACAATTGTGACCCCTCATTGAAACTATTGGCTCCTCCTCCACGTATCCACAGCACATTGTCGATAATGCGGTGCAATTTGTCGCAGATAATGCGAGCCAGACTTTGCCAGACTTAAAATAGAATGATGTGCTCAAAATACCCTCAAATCTGATCGAAGGCATAATTATTGGGTACGTGCAATTCCATATCATCCCATATAGCAACATCCAAGAAAATCGAGAACATTACATTTGAACACAAACTCGATCAGGGCCCTTCAGGGGTTTCCCGTCCCCAGACTATTTCCGCGAAACACCCCTATTCAGCATGTTGCATTGGGGGATCGGGGGAGTATACCCCCCTATACCACATTTTTTATTAAATGCCAGTTGGATAACTGGTGCATTTTTCATTGACCCATGTATTATTTTTTACTCTGGTACTTGTTCAGTTGCATACCCCATTCTGGCATGTTCCTATGAGCATATACAAATTCTATGATAGCAATCATGACTCTCTTTGCAAACAGCTTTTGGGAAGACTGGTTGGGGGGAGGGTTCTGTGCACAGCTTCCTTGGCGAGTGCTTCAAGGTTCCGCTAGTGACTCGGCGAATGCAGCCCTTCCACAAGCTTGAGGATCGCCGTCTGGTCAGGAACCGGGTGATCGGCTTTCGTGAGTACATCTTTACCCAGGTGGGCACTGATGCGCCGAACTCTCCCCCCACTCGCCGGGCTGCGCTGAAGCCCACGGCCGTGCAGGCAAGGCAGCAGCTAGCATGGGTTTGGGTGTCAGCATGCGACTGAGACTTGAGTGATCCGCAAAGACACGAGTAACTGGTCCGACGAGGGGAGCGCAAGATAGCATATTGCTTTGTAGCAAGTCAGAGTATAATTAAATAGCAAGATAATGTGCTACGGTGGAGGGCCGCACATACCCCCATACACTCCGAAGAGAAGCCACAAACAATATGCACTCGCGCCATTCCTTATTTCAGCTGAAACATTGTGACGAAATGCACGGGGAAATGCATGGTCTTTATAACTCAAGCTTCTCACACACTGTGCCCCCCATACATTGCGCGCTCGCTTGATTCGCCCATCGTATCTCGACATCGAATACATGGCGACACTTTTTATAATGTCTTCGACGGACCTACGGTGATGGCAACATGATTGTATATCCACCCACAACCGATGTAGCTGGCACGGGATAAGGCAAGCGCACGTGGTTCAACGCGCAGGAGCATGGCGCGGCTGGCAATGCCATGGGCACTTCCGAGTGGACCTTCGGGACCATCTTCCAGCGCACTCTCGGTGAGCTGAATGTGCGCATGCACTACGGTCACCCGGACTTTTTTGATGGAATGTGGAGCTTGAACCGTGGCAGCGTGAGCAAGGCAAGCGCTATTATCAACATGTCGGAGGATATGTTCGCCGGCCTCAACCTGCTTCGCCGCGGTGAGAACAGGTACAGAGCAGAACTGCGCGCCTTGCCATGTTTGCGGAGTGTACTCAACATTGCACAAATCCCCAGATCTGTTTGAAACTACTGCTAGACGTTATAACTATACGGTGGTCCCAATGTATATAATCAGCCAGTATGTGTGTGCATGATATGGTGTAGACTTCCTGTGGTGATAGATCAGGTGTATGTCAGTGTGTGGCTGATCTTTGGACTGATTCGTTTGGCACTATAACTATATAGGCACAGAAGATCGTCTGCACTATGTACCCACGCCAGGGAATTAATGTGGCTTATCCTTGGACCGACTCCGTTGGCATCACATAACTACAAAGGATCGGCTGTACTATGTACCCTCACCAGGGATCAAAGAATTCAGCCCACACTTCGGGACACTTGTTCGGATTCTCCAGAGCTCACTAGTTTTGTGTGTGTGCTTATCCTTGGACCGGCTCCTTTGGCACCACATAACTACAAAGGATCGGCTGCACTGTGTGCCCTCACCAAGGATCAAAGTTCTGTGTGGGTCAGGGTCCCACGTAGTCCCATTCATGTGTATAAGATTGTGTCTTCTTGCAAGGTGGCCCCGGGTACTAGTCTTTGATATGCTTTGCTGCACTGCTCCCTTAAAACACCAGAAGTTACTTACGCGATAGGGCGGTCTGGCTTCGGGCCTGCAGTGTGTGTGTGTGTGTGTGTGTGTGAGCCACGTTATGGGGTGCTGACATCTCGTTGTGAACGGGGACGGCCACTGGAATGATTTGGATGATGGGATTGTGGCTGTCCCTGTGGTACCCTTCTGACGGGTACTGCCTCTTTGAGGGCGTCGGGGATTCGTCTGCGGCTGGCTCTATTTATGTCCAGTGCCTTGAGGCTTTTTCACCTGCCGGGGGACTGGTGGTTGGCAGCCACGTTATGGGGTGCTGACATCTCGTTGTAAACGGGGACGGCCACTGGAATGATTTGGATGATGGGATGTGGCTGTCCCTGTGGTACCCTTCTGACGGGTACTGCCTCTTTGAGGGCGTCGGGGATTCGTCTGCGGCTGGCTCTATTTATGTCCAGTGCCTTGGGGCTTTTTCACCTGCCGGGGGACTGGTTGTGGCGGCCACGTTATGGGGTACTGGCGGATCGCTGTGAACGGGGACGGCCACTGGAATGATTTGGATGATGGGATGTGGCTGTCCCTGTGGTACCCTTCTGGCGGGTACTGCCTCTTTGAGGGCGTCGGGGATTCGTCTGCGGCTGGCTCTATTTTTGTCCAGTGCCTTGGGGCTTTTTCACCTGCCGGGGGACTGGTGATCGATACCCACTTTATGGGGTACTGGCATCTCGTTGTGAACGGGGACGGCCACTGGAATGATTTGGATGATGGGATGTGGCTGTCCCTGTGGTACCCTTCTGATGGGTACTGCCTCTTTGAGTGCGTCGGGGATTCGTCTACGGCTCGCTTTTTGGGAGTGTCTTGGATTCGTCTGACGCTAGCTCCCTCTCCGTGTACAGTGCTCATGGTTATTACACATGCCGGGGGACTTGCGTTCTTTGACCTTGATATGAAGTACTGACGGATCGCTGTGAACGGGGACGACCGCCGGGTGGAAGTGGGTTTTGGGAGGCGGTTATCCCTGTGGTGCCATTCTGGCGGGCACTGCCTCTTGGAGAGCTCGGTAGATTCGTCTGTCGTGCTGCGAGGAGAGGCAGAAGGTGGTGATGTACAACTTCTGTGTTCTCCCTTGAATTTTGTGGGGAGCACTTAGGTGCCCGCATGTTTCCTTTTTGACATGGGGTGTCCATGCTGTGTGGTGTGACTGCATTCATGACATAACCATGGACCAACAGGTCCCATCCATCGACCGGGAGCCACTGGGGGGCATGCCAGCAGGGTCCGCTTACTCCGTTACCCAGAGACCAACAATTGTTGGGCGATGATCGGTCACATCGTTTCATCTTTCCATGCTGCTTTGCATCAGGGTTGGGAACATGTATGAGTTTGTGGTATCTTGTCACGGCCCCGCACTGCTCCTGATTTGCTTCTCACATCCACTGGGATGATGGTGGGCTGGCTTTTGTTGGCCGATCTCATGCCGTTCAGTGTGTGTGATTCATGACATAACCATGGACCAACAGGTCCCATCCATCGACCGGGAGCCACTGGGGGGCATGCCAGCAGGGTCCGCTTACTCCGTAACCCAGAGACCAACAATTGTTTGGCGACGATCGGTCACATCGTATCATCTTACCATGCTGCTTTGCATTTGGGTTGGGAATATGTATGTGTTTGTGGTATCTTGTCACGGCCCCGCCCTGCTCTTGATTTGCTTCTCACATCCACTGGGATGATGGTGGGCTGGCGTTTGCTTGCCGATCTCATGCCGTTCAGTGTGTGTGTGAATCACACAAATACATGCCTACATGCCTTCCACGTTTTTCCGTTGCGGGGGACACATTGGATATCTCGTGCGGTGAATCTCTCATGGTACCACCGTGAATATTTGAGAGTGTTGCCTGAGACAAACTGCCCTATTATAGGGCATTGATCTGGTGACGAAGAGTCAAAGTCAATAAAACGCGGGGTGATGCCAGGAATACATCGCAGCTGTACTGCGGGCTGGCTTAGAATGAAGGGGGTGGGGTTGGCGGAGGGGGGGTTATTGTGACAGCCGGCACTCCGATCTTCTTGAGTATGACAAAGGCCGTGAAGCTTCCTTTAATGCCGCGGGCACATTCCTCATCAAAATCTCTTCTGTAAGCTCCGAGCGACTACATTTAGTTATATCACTCGCACTTGCTTCACTGGCAGTCGCTCACATTCTATTATCATTCACTCTGGCTTACCACCACGCATTGTGCGATTTGTACCAAACAACAGAGGCAGCCAATAATCGCTCGCATTCCATCATCATGTCACAGAGACCATTGCATGTGGGGAGCGGTGCAAAAGGTCATTCCGAATAAAGTGCCCGTGTTCCCCAATTAGTAGCAGTTGACCCTTTATGACAGCGCGGGGTGCTGCTGTGCACATGATGATAGGCACAACACGGCGTGTATGTACGTATGCTCGTGACATCTTTTGATTGTGTGGACACCATCTGTAGCTCAGGGTGGTTTGATGTGAATGAATATATCACAGCATGCCCGGATACGATCTATTGCGATGATACGCTGTTGTAATGCCGCCATCTCAGGGACGGAGCCGTTTGAATAAAGCGTCTGTCCACCGCCGGCTGTCTTTGGAGGCGGGACCCGCTGGGACTGTGACCTATGAGGAGATTTTGTGCACCTCCCAAAAGGATCCCAGGGACAACGGATCCTTGTATGAGTTTGAGGCGCTGTGCTTTGTGCTAAAGTTGTATATATTTATATGTATATGCCACACACGCGCGAGGAGGAGGATAGCTTATCTACCATTGAGGAGATTCATCCAGGGGATGCTGACGGGGAGGGAGCCCGGAGGGCACAGGGTGGCGTTGCAATGCTCCGCGCAAGAGAGTTCCATAAGATCTACGGGGCCATGACCATCAACAAGGTGAGTCATAATGTGCCGATATGTACTTGTGCCTGATACATTCTTGCAAAGTCAGAAACTGGAATAAGTATACTTACCTGAGGAGATGTGACAAAGCGACAACACTATATTGGGTCAGCCCAGTCAATCCTGCCCCAATCACGTTCCTGCTCCTGCTCCTGCTCCTGCGTGAAAAGTGTAAGTACCCCTCCCATTCCGAGCTCATAAGGGTTCTCATCCACCTCCATCATGATGGAGGTGATCGACGCTCAGGCTTCAAGACGAGGCCGCGTGACTGGCCACGCTTGTGCTGCATCAGGCTCAAGCAGATTGGGAACCTTAGATGCCTGGGCTCTGTGTCAAAGTCACCAGCCTTCTTGCTGCCCCCACTTGCGGCTCGCCTCCTCATCACTCCGCTACCCAGTGGTTTGCTCACGCATGCTGCCAGATGCCCTGGATACGCTTCGAGATATAGGACGCCATCCTTCCAACGTGTCATATCCCCCCCGAAATCCGCTCTGGTTGCTTCGGCTCCACCCTAAATCCCGTCACGATTGGGTCCAGCAACAGATCCCTCCATCTCTCACAATCATGTGAAAGCCGCCCCTCTACCTAGTGCCCCTGCCTGCCTGATGGAACTCGGGACAACACTGAGTTGGGTCCAGCTAGATCAATTGGATCAGTGGCTGAGAGCGACGTAAAGTTGGTGAGGTGAGAGGGGGTTATGGAGAGCGATGATGCGTGCGCCAGAGACTGTCATTTTTCTACGGTTCGTCCGGCTTTTTCGCGAACACCACCATGCTGGATTTGCTTCTGACGGTCTACATGTACGCCTTTCTGTGGCTCTCCCTGTCAGCGCTCTCCGTCTCCGACGTCGGAGCTCTCAACAGTGCGCTCGCCACTGAGTGGGTGCTCAACCTCGGCGTCGTCACCATGCTTCCTCAGGTTAGCCCTCTTTTTCTAATGTGTACATGAAATACAAAATATATGCATAACGAAGCAAACGATGTGTTATAATCCCACGCCAACTTGCAGCACAGTATGACAGGCGCCCACATTATAATACGAGTGCCCTGCATGCATGCATAGCTTGTTAGTATACTGAGAGCAAGGACTCTACCGGCACTACGGCCTCCGTCATTGCTCATCGGAACAGCGCCCGCATGATGAGCTCATGCGCATATTGCACCTTACATCAATGCAGTGTGCCACTTCAACCATATTTCGTACGTGTGTTGTGGTATCTTGTCACGGCCCCGCCCTGCTCCTGATTTACTTCTCACATCCACTGGGCTGATGGTGGGCTGGCTTTTGTCGGCTGATCGCATGCCGTTCAGTGTGTTGTGGTAAACGCAGAGTAGATTTTCACTAATGATCCATATAGGGTTGCTTTGTGCATGTGTTGCAACTGAGTATCAGCCCGATCATTGGGCACCAATGCAAATTTGCAGCTCCCGATGCAAAATAGGCGATCATCATGGAAAACAATTTCCATCGCAATCGAAGTTTAAATGGCAGTTAGAATTGGGGGGACAGAGGAGTGATGCATGGAGGGGCGGATGTTGGAGGGGTTGAGGTGACACGGTGGATCAGCTCATGGAGATGACCTTGGAGTATGGCCCAGTCCTGGCGATGATCAAGTTCTTTGGCAACGTCGTCGCTGCCATGTGCTTCTTTGTTTTTCACAACCGCACAATCTCAGCCACAGTGCTCAACAGCCTTGGCAACGACGTGGTGCTTTTTCACACCTTTGAATCCTCGTGTGCCACTCCCACCACCAGGAGAGGTGTATGAAGATATACAGAAGCTGTCTCCTATCTTGGGGACCACCCACTAATGTGATGTGACATAAAATGACGTGAGCCGATGTGTACGTGAAGCAAACCCGCTAATTTCGAAGGATGCATATTGAGGTGCACGTGCAGCCGAGTTTAGGTTACACTGGTGTACAGGTGTGCGTATTCGAGATCTGAAATGAAGTCACAACAATACGATATACAGTTTAGCGCAACGAGCATCATCCTGGGGCCATCTAGTGAGGCAGCCCCGCGGGCCTCATTCAGGACCACCGGCCGTTTTGATTAACTCTATCTAATGTATCCTCCTCCTCACACCTCTCAAACATGTACACCTGATATCCGCCGAGGATACCCCCCCATCTCAGCGGAATTTGAGCAGTAGCCCTAATTATATAGGCAATGGTGTGCACCCCATGCTAGTCATCCGCGTGCATGCAGCAGATTCCATTCCTTTCACCCGTGACACCGCAGCCAGCGACCCATCACCGCCCTAACAAATGATAAGGAAAACCGATCAGCAACCGGTATCGATGTCACTCGGGATGGACTGAGCAATGCGGTCTCGCTGCAGGCTAAGTACTTGGCAACAGGTCGGCCAAACTCGAATGTGCACTTCAGCTTCCTATCGATGTACAAGATGTACCGCAATACCCACTACGCCGTGGGCCTCAAACTGTTGCTCGTCTTTACTATATATGTGTCCATGTCCAAAGATGTCAACAAGACAGGTACCAAGCACGTCATGCCAATTGCAACAGGAATGACGCTTGCGTGTGTCATTAGCGGTTCCGCCTGTCTACTAGCGTCAGGGTGCAAGTGTGATGGCCGTCTGCAAACAGCCGCACACCACACTCTCTAGACGACGCAATGCATAGGGACTGTGGCATTTTACGTTGGCGGGAACCAAAGTTACATGAGCCAAGTGCTGTGTTGTGGAGCTGGGTATGTCAGGATACTTGCCAATGTTTTTCCTGGTGGGAACAGTCGTTTGCTGGATTGCAGTGCCGATTTTATTCAACCCACAGGTGCGCCCTCCCCCACGCCCCCATCCTGACAGTGACCGCTGAGGAGGTACACGTCCTCTCTACCACAACTCATACTCCATACCCACAGAATAATAATCCCTCCTCACCCCTGCGCAGATGTGCTGAAATACCGGAAGCCCCAAACTCCCCTCCCCTAGTGACTAATTCCATACAGCACGCCCTTCTCAATTGTGGTTTGTTTGTGGAAAGAGTGCATGCTGTAGATACGAGTGACCGACCGCCTCACGGATGCCGCACCAATCCTGTACTTTTTGAAATCGGTGCAGTCTTGTCAGCTCACACTTGCAGCCACAATATGCAAACCTTCCGCACCTTTTGCCTTTCAATGATCAAGGCTAATAACGGCATTGGACGGAATGTCTCACAATAACCCTCTGGACCGCGCAGCCACTGTGGTCGAATCTAAAGAGCAGCGTGGTGGAGTTCTTGGGCTTCATCATCACCGTGCCATCGAAGCCGTGCGTGCAGAAGAATTCGGCCTTCTCCGAGAACACACTCTACGAAGTTGGGCTTCAACATGCGTGCGAGATGCACAGCCGCTACCGGTTTGAGCAGCTTCTTTCTTCTTAGATCAAATAAAGAGCGCCACACTTATTTATGTCCGGGGATGAGTGACCAACCTGCAATTAGAGTGCTCTATGCTATGGCGATGCCGCCATCGACTGTTCATGAGTTGCAACAAACACAGCGGCTGCAGCGGCTTACACGACCTGCCTCTGAATCCAGAATCACACGCATTTGTTGGAGTTGGCAAACTACACAGGCCATTCGTCACAAAAAATACGATAGGGCGATGGGGCGCAACTGGAGGAACTGTCCGTGCCCCCTCCGACATCCACGCCATCTGTGGCTCTGCTCATTTGCACAGCAGTTTCTCACTCGGCCTCCTTTATAATCTCGAAGAGAATTCTCGTCTCCTCTTTATTTCAGAGAGATCCTTTTCCGCCCCACTTTTCCGCACCGAGTAATGGAACGAGGCAAATGCTGCTGCAGCTTAACGCAGCAAAATGTGAGAGCTGCAATTTTGTGGACGTGCAACGGAAAGTCCCACCATGCCGCCAAGCAATGGACCCAGCACGCTTTATGAAAGCAACTAGATCTTGTGTAATGCCACAGCTGTCTAGTGGCAGGCGGAGAAGGATGCAAAGCCCCTCTCCGAGATTTCGGGGCGTATTGCTAAACTGAATATAAACCCTATCCATCAGATAATAAGTTGGAATAGCTGGAGCATGCAAAGGATGCTTGCTAGTAGCTGTACTTTTATCAATTAGAAAGGAACAAGCCCATAATTATCTGTTGCAGGAGATCAACATTTTTGATATGTTTGGCCAACCAAAAGAGTCCAGGGCAGAGCGAGGGGAATTTTCACCATCCCTATCGCCCCCTCAAAGTAGAAGATGCACCCTCCGCATCCATGTGCGGGCAAGCACGCTGCGGGTGAAAGCTGCACCGCCGTCAGGGCACGGCTTACGGATGCACACTCTGATGTATACTCTATATAAATCATAAAAACACGGGCCGCGGAGGCACACCACATCGAGCAAGCATAGGCGAACCGGGTGGTGATGGGTGGGGTTTGTGGAGGGCGGTCCCATGCAGCTGGAACTCTCGAGCTGTGCACTTCTTCTGCCATCTCGTTTGGTGCTACGCCCTGGTTGGGTCCTGCCCATCGCTGATCTTGGAGGTGAGTAGCAATTTTGTCTCTGTGTGAGTGATACGTCGGATTACCACAGGTGTGTGTGTGTGTGTGGCTGATCACATCCACTGGGATGATGATGGGCTGGCTTTTGTTGGCCGATCTCATGCCGTTCAGTGTGTGTGGCTGATCACTTAAGTGCCCGCATGTTTCCTTTTTTGGGGGGGGGACATGATGTGTCCATGCTGTGTGGCGCGACTGCATTCATGACATAACCACGGACCAACAGGTCCCATCCATCGACCGGGAGCCACTGGGGGGCATGCCAGCAGGGTCCGCTTACTCCGTAACCCAGAGACCAACAATTGTTTGGCGACGATCGGTCACATCGTATCATCTTTCCATGCTGCTCTGCATTTGGGTTGGGAATATGTATGCGTTGGTGGTATCTTGTCACGGCCCCGCCCTGCTCTTCATTTGCTTCTCACATCCACTGGGATGATGGTGGGCTGGCTTTTGTTGGCCGATCTTATGCCGTTCAGTGTGTGGCTGATCCTTATCGGACCGACTTCTCTGGCATCACATGACCAGAGAGGATATGGGTTGCGTGTGTGGAGTGCTCGTTGTGGATCTCGGAGAGGGGCTCTGCGTCTTCCCTCGAACTCTCCGGGAGCACTTAGGTGCCCGCATGATTGTATTTAGCCAGTCTTTTCCCAACAGAAATTCGTGACGGCGGCGGTTGGCACTTTTCCGGGGTGCCCAGCCGGAGCAGGTAGTGGAAATCCTCAGTGTTCACGTGCACTGCAGCGGGGTTTCCTTCTGATTAGTTATGTGAAATTGCCTCGCCGTGGCTTGAGCACCAACACGGAATATGTCCATAACGGACTGCAGCGCAAAGCTGGCTGAGCCCCCCACTACCACACACTTTCCTTGTATCTAGGATATGTCTGTGCATGTGGTGTCTTGTCAGTCTTGGGCCCACCCTGTTCTTGAATTCTTCTCACGCCCACTGGGATGATGGTGGGCTGGGTTTTGTCGGCGGACCTCATGCCATTCAGTGTGAACATAAATGGGTAGTGGGAACCCATTGTTCTGATCACATTGGTCACCACTCACCTTGCATAAAAGTCATTTGAATCATGATAATACTTGCTAGTGCAGGCGCATTGTTCGGACTCAGGCTCTAGAGCATGATGCACGACACCTGCTAGCACCAAGAGCTTGTAGCGTCTTGTGCATTGCACCGCCTAGGCCATTTAACACAGCCAAGATTATTGTTGTATGACAGATACAGTTGACAGATACTGAAATCATAAAATTGTTATTCTTTGTAGCACTCATCGGTGCAAAATGAGGCCGGTCTGAAGAGTCTATGGCTGTAACGTAGATGTGTCACATTAGGAAATGTTTTCATTTCTGAAACTAAACAGAGTGTCGGTCGAGGCACGCCAAATAGACTGCGCGCCGATCAGCATGCGCTGAGCAGATTACTGAAAGCTACCTGTCGGCAAATCGGTTGGTGTTTCTCACGTACTCAGGTGTGCTACATTCTTATGGCCATGTTCGTCCTGCATGTCGCGGGGACGACTATCTGGGAATTATTCGGGCGCCCAAACATATTGTTGCTCATGCTCATCCTTCTGTGGGGCTTCACCCCGTTTGTTATCGGCGCTTTATCCACCAGTGACTACACAGACTTCGCTTTGTATGTATATATCTTCCCGGTGCTAATCTTCGCCGAAGTGCTTGGATTGTTTCGCATGTTTGTGACCTTGGTGTCACAGGTGATCCCCCAATCCTTATGCTTGGACCCTGTGCACTGCGCATGCTCCTCAGCAATCGGTCCATCCTGAGTTCCCGACTTCGGAAGCGATGATACTACTAACACATCCCTGAACACCATCCATCTACAGTTTATCGTTTTAATTCATCATAACGCCCGTCGCCCTGATGAGCCATTCCATCAATATTTCTTCGGGGTGAATTTCGCATTATACGTCCAGGACAAATCATTTGCTTATCTGTCTTGGCAGATGAACATCGATTCACATTGAGGACTCGTATCGATCTTCAAACCTATATAGGCGGGTACGGTTTTACAGCGCAAGTAAGGGGAATGTGTGGTATGCCAGGTCATAATCGTGCAAAAGCATCCGGAGATGTCTATACTCAGCAGGTGGCTTTGTTTCAAAGTTAATATCATTGAATTGACAGATAAAAGGCTCGTGGAGTTTCTCTACTTCCGGACTCTCCGATTCCATATCGATTTCATCGGGGCAACCAGCATTCTGTTGGTGAACAGTGCTATTCACTTCGTCTTCGTGCTCCTGGAATACATTGCGGGGCTGCACACAATCTTCGTTCTCAACCCCAATGCAGCGAGGGGCCTTTGTCAAGGCATCATGGATGCTCATTACTACAAGAAAAAAAGCATCTGAAAAGAAAGACACGATATCCGCATCGCATATTATGACGTCAGACCATCCATACGATGTTGTATTAATGAAGTATGCAGTAAGAAGAGTAGAGGGCGCTAGGATCCTTCCGATGAAAGCCACACAACCTGGAAAGGTTGTCTTACTTATGTATCTATTCGTGCAGTATAAGCAATAGTTGTCATAAGTTGCAAGGGTATGCAACGAAATTTGAATGAGACTAACTACCGTGATGTGCATTACGTATCAGTGCACTGCCATGTGTATATTGTGTTGCAATACAAGTATCCTTAATGTGCACCGAGAAGTGTTCCTGCATATATTGTACACACATGTGCGTGTGCGTGTATGCACGCCCTCGCACACGTATATGATATAACCTTGATAGTGCGTCTAGGAGCGAATCTATGCCCGCCCTCCATCGAAAGGGGACGGAATGGGTGGTCAGTAATCCGTTGTGAATGAAGGGAATCGGAACACAATAAACAATATGGATATTTTCTCAATAATGCCACTTCGCCAGATTCGTTATGTCGGGCAGCTATTGACAGTAGCGTAGTCGCTTGCGTTTTTATTGTTCATATGGAAGGTGTCCCAGGCACTTGCATGTGTGCGTGCTAAGGCGAATCCACACCAGATTGCTTGACTTGCTGATCAGATATCAGATTTCCTTCTGATATACATTATCGGATGCTTGTATGCGTTTGCTGGTACAACCTTCGCGCGCTGGAGGGGAGTGCCCCGCGGCGATAGCATTCACCTTCGCGCCTGGTGCGTTTGAAGGGCTGGATGGGTTGGTGTTTATTTACGCTTTTGCCAATCGAATAAACCCTGATACTTCGAACCAGGTCAGTATATAACCTTCGTGGATCGCGTCAATTCACATCCGTATGGTAAAATGATGTTTCGTTTGTTCGGTGCTTTGCTCAAATGGCCGACCCAAAATGCCGAAAATGACAGTAATTCCGGGTAACCACACCGGGAGTTACAAAAAGTCCACACATTTATTAAGATGCGTGCAATCTGGGTCAGCCCAGAGACTTAACGTCGTGATCCTCTCCCCGCCTCCATTTGGTTATTATATCTTTAAGGGACACGAATTCCTACAGTAACGTCCGATCTATCCAGCGCATCGCTTATCATGCCACCGCCATCGTAACCTTTTCCAACAATTTTTTCTTTGTTAGGCGATCTTGCCGACAGCTTATAGCATCACTGTACACTGGATAACAACCAGACACGGTCATGGATCATGAGGGCCGTGAGCAATTATCAGTGCAGCTTGAAAACCTGCTTGCAGAAGCCCTATAGTATAACGAGGTAAATCATATCGTCTTTATAGATGGCACTAAACCGATTTTTCAGCGAATTTATATTTTTTTCTTATATTCTAAGAGTTAGGGACGGATCCCCAGAGCCCTGCCTGCACTACGCCACTCCGATATATGTACAATCCATGAAGCCGTGCCCATGCACACGTGTTCGTTTTATCTGTGAATTGCCCGCAGACTTGCTTGTTTCGCCCCCCCCCCCACCTTGTGTTTTACCGTCCGCACGCGAGCCCGCGCTTCGTAAACGCAAGTTTCAACGCTCGCCCTTTTTGCGGATCCACGAGTCAACGCGGCAGAAGTACGTTCACATGACATAGTTCACGGTGCACAGCAGCAGCCAAGCATGTCGTCGTCCGCGAGAACGAAGATCCGCAGCAGCCCGAAGATCACTTGCAAGTAGGAGATGTGTCTTAGAGTTGTTGTTGTAGCGCAACGTTTTCAGCTGCGATCGCGTAACACCGAAATAGCCTGAGGCTGCGCCTACCGTAAATTCGCACCGTAGACTGCAACCAGCCTCAAGAGCTCGTGGCATTGTTTGCGCACACGCACGATTGTTTCTGGACTTCTGGACCAGATCAGGCTCCCATTCTCTTCGCAAATTCGAACCCCGCCGCTAAGCTAGCCTGCAGTGTCCGCCCAGACGGACGTGTGTGGCAGACGCGTGGGAATGCACAACCGTCGTCGCGCGGGCACGATACCTGACACCTGACCCATGCTGTTTGACGAAGTATAGTAGCTGAACGCACGTTTTCCCCACGTTTGTATTTCCCTGTGTGAATATGATCTGTGCAGACCTCACCAACGTCGAATCCCCCGAACGGACCTGTGTGACAGGTTGTGGGAATTCGTAGTCAGTATTATGAAATTATGAATTCATAGTCGGCGATACGCTGACTTGAGTTCTGACACCTGTCACATGCCGTTTGACGAAGCGGTGGTTGCCCAAACCACGCTTCCCCCACGACTTGTTGTACATTTCCCATGTGACGTTTGACCAGCTATGTCTCACCATGGATGGCTGCCAAACCAGTGCGAGCGATGGCAGGCGAAGGGAGTTCACGGACGGCACTGCGCTGACTTGAGACCTACAACCTGGTCCGCGCCTTTATTTGTTGAAGTGTTTGTCCAAACCACTTTTACACGTCTTGTTGTGAATCTGGAACGTGCAGGGCTTCCCCGCTGAGGATGTACAAATGAGGCCTAGTGGCCGGCCATCCATGGGCATCCACAGCCGGAGCCGGTTGCGGCATGACTCGGACGCAGGCTCTCGGGATGCACCGAGTTTTCAATTGTGAAGTATCGTTTTAGTTTTGCTGAAACGGTATCTCCTAACGGGCAATATGTCCGGGAGTGCACAATGATCACTTTAGGGGGTATTAGACTGACTTTTGGAGGTACAAGAATGACTTTTGGAGGCACAGAAATGACTTTTTGAGGTACAAAAATTGCTTATGGAGGTATAAAAATGACTTTTGCATGCTTAGTAGTGATCACTGTTATTTTTGGAGCTCTTAAGCACGGAGTGCTTGAATTTTTGGATCTAGGGTACCCCCAAAAAATAATGCCAAGGATACTTTATATAAAGTGAATAGAATTTTGATGAATCTTTCATTTTTGTACCCTCTTCGTTTGGGTCCAAAAATCGAGGTTGGTGATTTATACCAAAATTTTTACCTTTTGGAGCTATACCTTCAAAAAAGAAATCGGGACCCACGAAAGTCATTTTTGTAGGTGCAAAAGTCATTCGTTGTACTACAAAAATAACTTGCTGGGCATTTTTGGGTGCAAAACACGATTTTTGGAGGTTTTGTATGCAAAAGGTTGGAGGTACAAAAATGGCATCGTAAGTAGGGCCCTCACTCCCGGGGGAAAATGGTTATCGAGGAATAGAAAAGTGCATAATGGGGAATAGAAATTATGTCCTGTTTTGTGGGAATAAATTTGTGACACAAGCACATGCGTGTAATAATATCACCGTTTGTATTATTTTGCCCCCACTTCACCTCTGTTCACTTGGTTCTTGCAAACATGAGGAAGCCTCCGAAAAAGTACAGCAGGGTGTGCCTTTCTTGCGACAACGGCGGGTATCGTTGTACTATTGAACACACTGATGGTATGCATTTTGTTGTCCTCTATTCAAGAAAGAGGACACGGTAAAAGATTCTCCATAAAAAATGAAAGGTGCGTTGCCCTTGCTTTCCACGGCTCCCTTGTACAGTTGACTACATAATAAGTGTTAGGAACAACTTTTTTGCGCAAGCAAGATTCCGGGGCTTTCATTGAACCAGATATGGGGCTTTCGTTGAACCAGATACGGGGCTTTCATTGAACTAGATACAGGGCTTTCGTTGAACCAGATACGTGGCTTTCGTTGAACCAGATACGGGGCTTTCAGTGAATCAGGTACGTGGCTTTCATTGAACCAGATACGTAATTCTACGCGAGTTCCTGACCACGATACCGAGTGTGCAGGCAATTCTGCTTAAATTAGCGAAAGGGTTGGAAGCAAGATCCGTTCGGAATCTAGGATGCTGGACGGTTCTTGTGAGGGCCGAGATAATGGGCGTGATTCGAGCCAGCCAACTCGACTCACGGCCAACAGGGACGCATCCTGCACAGCATGAACATATCACGCATATCATATAAGCATAATAAACACATACTGACCGTTTGGCAGTGCAATTTCATCTCTAGCGGAAACGCGGCTGTCAACCACGTCCACGTTCCCGCTAGGCGTTTCTTCCCTCATTCGCGCGCTAGTTTGCAAGAGAGCCTGGGCAACGGATGAGGGAAGCGTTAGCAAAAATAGTATTTCGTATGCGTTGTTTTCCCTAAACAAATTGCACAGACTGAACGGTCAACCACACATCTCGTTGTGGGCTGACGCGTTCATTTGGCGGAAGCGGGTGGAATTTAAGGAATTTGAAACCCGCAATAGTTGCGCTATGGGTTTTCATTCTTTGCGAAACGAGTACCCACATACTAAGTAGGAATATGTGATAATATTTTGAAGCAAAAGATTACTCAGATTAGTATACAATCTTAGAGATCTTTATTTCGCTGGACAGGGGCACACTCCCGGAGAGAAAGCCTTCCGCCTTTAGTTAAAATTGCATATTTAACAAATCAGACAGTGAGTATTTTCTCTAAGTATTTTCAGACGGTAATACTTAAACACTGGTAATACTTAAACACTGAGTGTTGTCTCGCGTGTTGTCACCAAGCCTTAGAAACTCACGATCTCACTCCCAAAGTGACCAAAAACCGTTCGATCGCCGATCGTTCGGTTTTTGGTCACTTTGGGAACACGTCTGAAAATACTCAGTGTTGTCACCAAGCCTAAACTCACGATCTCACTCCCAAAGTGACCAAAAACCGTTCGATCGCCGATCGTTCGGTTTTTGGTCACTTTGGGAACGCGTCTGAAAATACTCAGTGTTGTCTCGCGTGTTGTCACCAAGCCTAAACTCGCGATCTTACTCCCAAAGTGACCAAAAACCGTTCGATCGCCGATCGTTCGGTTTTTGGTCACTTTGGGAACACGTCTGAAAATACTCAGTGTTGTCTCGCGTGTTGTCACCAAGCCTAAACTCACGATCTCACTCCCAAAGTGACCAAAAACCGTCCGATCGCCGATCGTTCGGTTTTTTGTCACTTTGGGAACACGTCTGAAAATACTTTGAGAAAATACCAGACAGGTCCTTGCAACCAAGCCGACTTCAGTTCTCGCATAAACGTACGGTTTACGCCCTCCCGAATCTGGAATTCACGGCCGTGAATATTAAATTAAGGCTTCACTGCTTGCGTGTATACCCCACACTGTTGTCCTCACGTATGTATACCCCACACTGTTTGCGAGTAAATTAGATTTGGAAAACATTTTCCAACGTTCGTAACGCACATAGATATATCATTTAGACTCCTAGGTAGGAGTTTTTTGAGCTCTTGACTGAGCCGATCCGTGGCCGCATTAGCTCAGTTTGCAGTCGCGACTGCGAGCTAAGCTGATAGGCAATTATAACTTTCATGCACATCGCATCAAAACTCAAGCAGCGGAGGGGTTCTCGTGCGTTCTAGCGATACTTGGGAACTTGGCACCAATATTGCTAACAGCAATATTGGCGCACCCTCAAACGCACAACCTCTGATGTAAGCGCAAAACGCGTGCTGCACATCATGCAAACCCAAACCCAAACATGCCAGACAGCAAAGGGCTTCCCGCGAGTTCCAGCGCACGTAACTTTGCAAAAGTGTTACTAAGATATATATATTTTAGTCGCCAAAGGCCCAAGGCCTCAAACGCCTTGTGCACGACGCCATCAATTTATTTCTTTGGCAGATTTATTGGGTTTGTGTTCGAGTTTACCCAAACCCAATACATGCCAAACTGAAAAGCAATTCCCGTGCGTTATAGCGCGCGAAATTATGCACAAATATTTACAAGACACATATCTTTCAGTTCTCAGAAGCTCAAGGTTTGAGATAACTTGTTGGCAAAACCATCATTTTATTTCTTTGGCAGATCTATTGGGCTTGGGTTCGAATGTTTCCAAACCCAATACATGCTAAACAGCGAAGGGCTTCCCGTGCGTTCTAGCGCACGTAACTGCGTAGAAATATTGCCAAGATACTTATCTTTGATATATTCGAAGCACAAGGTCTAAGAAAGTCTGTGCGCAAAATGGTATAACTATTTCTTTGACACAGATTTTAGCGTGATATACAAACTCATAAATCTGGGTCAAAGAAATAATATGTTAACTTCGCGCACAAGCTATCGCAAACCTTGCACTTCAGAAAAGTGAAATATGTATATCTTATCAATATATTTTGCAAAGTTACGTGCGCTGGAACTCACGGGAAGCCCTTCGCTGTTTGGCATGTTTGGGTTTGGGTTTCAAACCCAAAAGGCATCATGCCAGCACGCGGCCGTCTTTAAACTCAACGGCTTGCCACATGCTCTTGAGGGTGCACTGATATTGATATGAACAATATCGCTGCCAAGTTTCGTGAGAAGATTCTCACGAAAACCCCTATTATGCAAAGCCGCAAGTGGTTGAAACCATCTCACACCGCACCAACTTAGCTTGCAGTCGCGACCGAAGGCTAAGCTGATGCGGATGCGGATGGGGCCAATCGATAGCTCAAACGAAAGGTATTCACCTAATGAATACAGACGCTTTAGAATCGAATGGTGGGAAAATTTATGCTTCACGCTACATGCAAAAAACCGTTTAGAAGAAGGGGGTGTGCCAGAAACAAAATATTGCACACGCTGAATCGCTTGCGCTTGTACCTCCGGGGTACCTAGTGATAGTTCATAGTACAAACGATAGATGGCATGTGACATATAATCTATTCCCCAAAAATGGTCATAATTTATATTCCCCATTATGCACTTTTCTATTCCTAAATGTCTATTGGGCGCACCTTACGGTGGGTTTTAAGAGACATTCGAAAACCGCATGTTAGAGCTCGCATATTGTGCCAACTTGGGCAAACCCATGCTTTTCGACACACCTTGGGGGTTATATTAGTGCGTGGACTTAAAAAAAGTACTTTACATACTGTATAGATGCGTCTAATATGCGTGCTAATACCAAGGGGTCAAGCGAAAAAACACCTCAAATCCTTACGGTGGGTTACCCAATTATTGCATCTTTGGGTAGATTTTGAACATGCCCATCACATTCGGAATGTACCTATCACAATATTTTCATGAACTATGGCCCATAACAAATGTTTCTTATACTTGGCGCCATTCGATATATCGAATATATCACTCTACACAAGTAACTTAAGAAAAAAAAACAAAACAAAAAACATTTACAATTTCAATGTTTTTCCATACTTAAGGGCAAAAATGACGATATTTTGTCTATACGGGGATATATATGCATGTTTCTCGCGAAGTATTGACTCGAGATGGTAAAAATAGATCAAACTTCACGAAATACACCCATGCGCACATTGGCATCGTGGATGAAACGTAGAAATCGGGCTACGTTTGTGTGCATTTGGGATCACGGCACCGAACGTGCCATCGGAGGTATATTGGGATGGATACCGCCGGGGATATATCCGATCACAAGTACATGACATTCGGCTTTGTCCAGCTAAACATGAATGTCTAGTTGTGAAATCACATATGATCGACCATATTTGAGACCATTCGATGTGCATTATGGTGTTAACAAACTACGCTATCCTTGAGCCCAATAGACATAAATCATTATGCTACCCACTCCCGGACATAATGTACTCCAACGGGGATCCGAACCTTCTCATTAGAAATACTTTACATTTTCCTTCCATGTCATGATAGTTATCCACATCTACATCGAGAACTCGATTTATCAACGTTCTCAAGGCAGATTGGTCAACAAACAACCCAGAACTTAGCCACATCCCTCGACGCACACCGCGCCGACGTCCCCCGATGCAGTACCACCCCAGCCATTACAAACAAACTATCCGCCAAACACGCACGCACATCAACGACCATGCATGCGCAGCCCATCAGAGACAAACCCCCGCCTTTGAAGCCAACACCATCACCCAGCAAACGGCACGCGGTGCTCACAATAGCGACAAATTCAAGCAGGTCTGACGTCCCCTGAAAGGGTGCTTCAGCATGCAAGAGCTTCCGCGCGAACTGAAGCAAACCGCGCTTCCCGTCCTGCGGGAAAGCCTGTCCAGAGCCCTCCGAGCAACCAATCCGAAGCGGGAGCGAGAGGCAGAGTGCTTCAACAGCAGCTCTAAAGGTGAAAAGAGAATCTGCTTGGACTCCTGACGAACTCTAACGGTGACGCCGTCGAGGGTAAACAAAGTGCTGAACTGAATGTCCTCAGCGATGAACACGGCCTCCTGCAGAGTCGGTACCAGTCTGGCGAGGAGGGTGGACGTGTTCTCCTCGTTGCCATGGAAACGTGCATCCAGAATAAGGTGTCACGCGACGGTGGACACTCTCGTCCAGAGGGAGGGAGGCGTCTCGATTGCGCGCAGTGGGGATCGTGGCAAAGGAGCTGCCTCGCGCGGAATTACAGGTTCAGGCGAGGGTGTGCATTCGATGGAGCAGCGGCGACCAGACCGAGACCAGACGTTCCGAAGAAAAAACTGCTTCTGCGACAGGTCCCTCCGAAGTGTTGAGGACTCCTTTTGCCATAGGTGGCAGCTATTTACCTCATATTCATCAGTAGTATAAAGGTGATTTAGGTTTACGCTTAGGTTTAGGTTCTCGTTTTTGAGGAAACAGCCTGGTGGAGATCTTTAGATTGGCTAGCCTAGTATTCGTAAGGCCTAACAATGAAGCGTACCGTAATCTTCAGATTTCACCCTTCAGATTTTATTGCAGTGTATTGTTTTTATGAAACCGACGGAAGGTTAATCCCAAGGTAACTAACTGTACAAGCCGAAGGACTCTCGTGCAAACTCGTATGGGAGTTCATTGATTGGGAGTATTTACATCACAGGTCTCGAAAAGAATTTTCTTGCGACAATGAAACAACTCTCTAGAGGAAGCTAGCTGTCCCGCCACCTTATAGTTTACGTAAGTCGACAAAGGGCGCGTCGTGATGACGCGCGCATATGAAGCATGGGGAGGACGCAACCAGTTCTTTTTCGATGGGAGACTGATGACTGGACCAAAAGGTGTGTCTTTTAAAGCCCTTGAAAACAGAATGATGTGATAATGGCCTATCTGCAGTTTTCAGTCCTTTGTCACCTCAGTAGGAAGAGCACTGTACTGTCCTCCGCAGGTGACTTGCCGATCGTGATCTCAACCTGGCTTGCGTTATTGCTCAGTTTTATCTTATGTCACGCGTTCGTATTCCAACTAGTCAAGCGGGAACACGAGATTATGACCTACTCTTTGATGATATTGATGATACCCCTTTTCTGCATCGTCACATTCTCTCTGCTTTCCGCCAATTGCATGGACCCTGGCATTATCCCAAAGGTCCGGTGCTGCTCGCTTCTACCCTCTTGTTCTCAACCTCCAATATTGCAAGGTGTTATTTTGGAGGTAGGAACGACTTCTCGACTGCAAAAGCATATCGTTTTCTAAACTAAGGTCTCTTCTTGTCGTCAATTTCTAAACGCGCAGTTCCGCTAGGTTTCCGACGTGATCAGAAATAGGCTGTGCGTTTTGCTGTTCGAACAAGACTTGCGACTTGAGCGTTATATTAGCTTTCATAGTCCTCATAGAGCGTTTGAATTTTACTATGCTGGCCCACACACAGAATGTGGGGGCTCACACAGGGTCGCATCACGGTAACGCCTGCGGCAATTGTGTTATGGACTTTGACCATCACTGTTCTTTCGTGGGCAACTGCGTGGCCGAACGTAACATGCGCTTCTTCGGCCTGCTACTCTTTTCATCAGGTAGGGTGGGTCTAGTGGGCGGGCGGAGCAGTCACGGACGTGCTTTGATCCCCTTCGTGGGCACATGGATGCATCACGCAGCTGAATACTGTAGCCTTTCTGCGGTCACATAGTTTTGACGTTTTTAAGCCCTCGGGTGTTGAGGCACACCTCGTTGATTCCAGATGGTTGTGGTTCCTCCTCACCACAGGCCATGCCATCGGATGGTTGTGGTTCCTCCTCACCACAGGCCATGCCATCGGAGCCATTAATGTCAGATTCACATGCGGGGCTAGAGGCCGCGTCCAATGCCTCCTGAAGCTGGCTCTGCCTCTCTCGGTCTTGTTGGGAAACTTCAGCGGAATCGGTGGTCGGATCATGCATGCCGATTGCCACCCCAAACCGCCTTGTTGGAGGCGTGGAGCTCAGGTGCGAACCATGCCCGGTGTCGAGTTCACAGGGCTGGAATGCACGGTTCACATCTCGATTTTCCTTATCACACAATCGGGCCATTTTCTTTGCCTCCTGCACGACATACCATACGCCAATCTATGAGGCCATCTACTTCATTTTGCTTGCAGAATTAATCAGCACTCACCATGCCTCCTTGACACTATCTGCTGGGTACAAATTGTTACTTACATTAGCTCGTTGTAAGTTGCCCAGTAGATAATCTGGGGATGGCTTACGTCTTCCCATAGCTTGAGATTAGGAATGGGCACACAGAGCAATGCCACCTGCATCTCAAACATCAAAAAGAGCACCGAGAGCGCATGAAAGTGCATATGATGCGACGTAGACCACAGGGAGAACTGGTGCTAAGGAAGAGCCAGGGGCATAAGCGAAGTCAATCGACCCTGCATTCTGCTTACATTCACTTGCTGCACAATTGCCCTGCATCCGTCTACCCTGCATTAACTCTGCAATCACCCTGCAAGAGGTAGAGCGCCTAGCCGTAGCTTGCAGGCCCCAGTTCAAATCTGGGGCATCTGCAAATCTGGGGCGGATGAGGGGTTGCAGCCTCAGTGGGACAAGCCCTCTGAGCTCAGGTTCAACTCCTGACAACCCCGTCTAGGGCGCACATATCTCTCAGTGTGCGCCCGAGACTCAGCGGCACTGCTAAACAAATAGCATGCTAACATATCGGTGCAAGGCACCACACATAGCACAGCATAGCATTTGGACGCACGGCACGGCATAGCGCTTGCTTAGCAGTGACATAGCCAAGCATACCATAACATGGCATATCATAGCATTGAATCCAAACGCATAGCATTGCGCAGCATAGCACGGCATAGGATAGCTAGGAGGATAGGATGCGGCACACCCAGCCCCGAGCACAGCACATACCAGCACACGCAGCCCCGAGCGTAGCCTGCTTCGGCACACCCAACCCTGAGCACAGCGCATGCCAACACACGATGCCCCGAGCAGAGCACATACCAGCACACGCAACCCCGAGTGTAGCCTGCTTCGGCACACCCATTCCCGAGCACAGCACATGCTCCTTGCATCACGCATCCTTGCACGGCATCCCAACAACATGCACGCACTAGGTGTTGTTGCACTGTGTTCAGCAAAGCGCACGGGGAGGGCAGCAGATGCTCGGCCAACGGCTGCCTCAAATCAGCCAGAGGCACTACTGCATCGCGTTCATTAACCAGCCGTCATTTAGATTCAAAGCACTCTCACCTGCATAAGACACATCCATCACAAATGTGAATGCGTGATACTAGCTCAATGGCAGAGCACCAAGACTTAGCTTGGAGGTCCCAGTTCGAATCTGGGGTATTACTTTAATATTTTTCCACCTTGGGTACTGACCTTATGTCAATGTAAAGGCCTCTTTATCTTTTCGACTATGTTAAAATTTGCAGCACATGTCCATTTTTTCTAGACTAGAGGTGGAGTAGGTTGCTGCTTCTTCAGCAAAAAGTTGGCTTCCCAGCTCGGTGCGCATCGGACAGCACAGCCAGCAAACCAAATGAAAGTGCTTGCTTGACTTTTTTGGGAAGTTGAATGTGCGTCAAGGAGTTTGATACCCCCTTTCTGAAAAGACAGGGCATTGAGGTACAATATGTAAAACTCGGTATGCTCATGCATGCTGGACTAGCTGGCATTTCTATTGACAGCGCCGCGGGTAGAGAAATGAGCACAAACCAACACTACTTTAACGCACTGCAACGTTCCGTTGTCTGCACTTTCGGCTGATGTGTACGACAGCATGAATGCGAACTGGCTCGGTGCGCGCAGATGCAAATCGTGTTTCCGTCTGAATACGCCCACGACTGAAGAATGTTTCAGTTCGAATTTGCGCTGACGCACTGCAAACGTTCCGTTGCCTGCGCTTTCGGCTAATGCTCGGCGACAGAGCATATAAAGATCCTTGCGAACTGGCTCGGTGCGCGCAAGCTGGGAAAGCTGCAGTCGAGTTTCCGTCTGAATACGCCCACGGCTGAAGAATGTTGCAGTTCGAATTTGCGCTGACGCACTGGAAACGTTCCGTTGCCTGCGCTTTCGGCTAATGCTCGGCGACAGAGCAGCATATAAAGAACCTTGCGAACTGGCTCGGTGCGCGCAGGCTGGGAAAGATGCAGTCGAGTTTCCGTCTGACGTACGCCCACGGCTGAAGAATGTTGCACTTCGAATTTGCCGTGACGCACCGCGGACGTTCCGTTGCCTGCGCTTTTGGCTAATGCTCGGCGACAGAGTATATAAAGAACCTTGCGAACTGGCTCGGTGCGCGCAAGCTGGGCAAGATGCAGTCGAGTTTCCGTCCGAATACGCCAATATTGAGACGAAATTGTTGCAGGCAAAACTTTCGATACCGTCCGGAGGCAAATTCACATTTGGTTCCTTGAGGAACAATCAACACTTCATTGAGCGCAGTCTATCGTGAATGTTGTTCGATTCGGCTTCTCGTTGGAGCTGCGACGCAGGTGGAACTGCTTAGTACGCATGCTTTGTACATATATGCTGGATGTGACACACCGACAGTAAAGACTGTCACCTGTCACTTCCTATAGTAGGCTGGGTGACCGTCACCAGTAGACGGGAAACACCCGTTAGTATTTATGTGTATCTCTTTTATCAATCTGAGACTTTTACCGTTCTGATATCGAAAACCCTTAACTCAGGGTTTATTCTCCGTTATCCGATATATACACCCGACTATATATCTGACAGGTTTGGCCCCACTTACGTTTTATTTAGCCACTGCGACACCGCCAACACCCGTTAGTATTTATGTGTATCTCTTTTATCAATCTGAGACTTTTACCGTTCTGATATCAAAACCCTTAACTCAGGGTTTATTCTCCGTTATCCGATATATACACCCGACTATATATCTGACAATATATGATGTTTGGAATTGAAAGAACAAATGTTTTGATCGACTACACCTGATATCCCCTAGTTCTTTTCGCTCATTGTTACAGTTCATGCGTGATGTCTGTGCATGTGCGTTCATAATGTCTGTTCAGGAGCTGTATTCAGGAGCTGTATTCAGGAGCTGTATTCCTCACACTGTTAAGCTGTATTTCCGCGCGAGGCACTCGATATCCGCGCATTCATCGAGACGCCTCCCTCCCTCTGCTCGTCTGACTCTCGCAAGCCAGTCGAGTGCCATCGCAGGAGTCGAGCGGAGGCCGCGATCGGGAAATCGATTTCATTTGTGAGCTCTGTTTTGCGACTCATGCCGCATCGCATCAAAGATCGAACCATCAAATGAATCTGGAGTGGAGAATGTTTGTGTTTCCTGTTTGCTGTTTCCAGCGCAGGTTGGAACTTCCGTCTTCCCATTCGCGGATCGTCATGTCAACACTATTCTAAACACTTGCACTTTCACGCGAGAGTTGAGACAGACACGGATAGCATATTCTCTTAGCCTTCCGGCGAAGACATTTACAACTCTACTACGCGTACATGCCAAGTGATATCTGCAAGGGTATCATATTCATATCCACAAGTTTACGCACGCGTAAATTCTTGACAGCGCCAGGATTGTACACTGCAATGTGAAGTCATGTTTCAGCTTCCGAAGGTGGGGGTGTCAAAGCCCTGGCTGCTGGTCTCTCAACTGAAAACTTACACGTCGAGTGCGTCAAGAACAAGATTATAATTTCGGTCTTGTCGACTCTGAAACAAAAGTGCCGGCTAACACTCAAATATCTGTGACCCTCACCAGCAAGGCTGACTACCAACAGGAACTCACCGAGTTGACGTTCAACATGACTTCGGCAGCTCACTTCCAGGACGACCACGTTGCTACATAGTGTTTTTGGCTTATGTAAGATTGGTTTGCTCAACGTGGTCCCCTCGCACGTCGCCAGGCCGAAAACGGACAGCTCGTAGTTATTATTTTCGCTCTCCGAACGAAATCTGCGCAGGCGAGTTCAGTCTTCTGTGATTTTCGTGCGGGTAGGGCATATGGGTTGTGGTATCATTTTAAATTCCATTCCTTGCCACTGACCACAGCAGAGCTGCTGCTCCAACAAGCGTGACGTTTGGGGCAAAGTCGGGTTGGTTTCCCGGTTTTTAGTTTGCAAGTCCCATTTGTAATTTTGCTTCGTGTGAGGGCATTCTTACTCAATTCACGCTTCCGACTGTTGCACCTGCAGCAGTTTGCGTTTCCCACTTATTTTCACGCGGCTGAGCAGCATCATCGCCTAAGCATTCCTGTCACTTACAAGCTACAATGGCGTCATGGTGTGAAATGCCTGCCAACATATTAGTCAGCGATACAAGATTTCGGTTTCATTTTTGAAAGGCTATGGCCAAATCTTTGCAGCAAACCCAGATCAAAGGCTAAAGAGGACATTCTGGGTGGGGCACGCAGGCCGAATCATGAGGACGAAAGTCTCGAGCATCAAGAGGCGGCTCCCGCCGCTGATACTTGTGTTGTTTGTCACATGCGAAGTCACATTACCTGTGACGGGGCAGCTGTATTTCACCAACCCTTCTCCTCCTCCTCCACCTTCTCCACCTCCTCCACCTTCGCCCCCCTCTCCGAACCCTCCTCCCTCCCTCTCCCCCTCCACCCGGATCCCCCACCCTCCCCACCACCCTCACCTCCACCAACCCCCTCACCCCCTCCCTCACCTCCTTACCCCCCGCCACCTCCCTCACCTCCCCCCATCACCTCCTTACCCCCGCCATCTCCCTCGCCACCACCCAGTCCTCCGTCCCCACCTCCGTCACTCCACCCCCGCCTTGGCCACTAATCTTGCCCCGCCCCCCTTCACCCCCCACCCCCGGCTCCCCCACCCCACCATCACCGCCCCGTCTCCGCCTTACCCTCCACCTCCACCTTCACCACCCCCACCTCCGTCACCTCCCCTTCCCCCCACCCAGTGTACCAACTCCTTCCGCCTTCGCCCCCGCCCCTCACCCCCACCTGCACCCCCTCCCCTTCACCACCACCCTCACCACCACCTCCACCTTTCCACCTCCACCGCCTCACCCCCACCTTCTCCACCCTCCTACCCCCTTCACCGCCACCTTCTCCCTCACCCCCACCCTCACCACCTCAACCTCGCCTCCCTCCTCCAATTCTCACCGTCACCGCCGCCCTCACTCCCTCCGCCTCCTTGCCACCACCTGTCGCCACCCGCCCTCTCCTCCTTCCCCACCATCGCCGCCACCTCCAACCTTCCCCTCCCTCGCCCCCTTCCCCGCCACCATCACCCCCACCTCCCCTGCTCCTCCTCCCTCTCCCCTCACCACCACCCCCCCCCCTCACCCCCTGGTTCGCCTCGACAGCACTCAACCCTCTCCAGCAGCAAGCGCAGGGCTTTCTACCCTAAGGCTTTCGATTTCCCTCTGTTTCGCTGCCCACCTTCCGGCCTTAAGACGACATCTCTAGGGCAGCACGCGCAGGGTGAGAGGTCCGAGGATCTGCGTTATCCTAGGTCTTGGCTCGCCACCCTCCAGACGCACGTTCGCTCAGAGGTTTGGATGGACCCTGGACTCCCCTCCCCACAGTGCAGAAGTACCCCCTGCAGCCTCCTCCCAGGGATGCTTTCCACAGCACCCTCACCATGCACCCCCTCGAGCTGTGGCGGACCCTGCCGGCAGTGGCTTGGCTGCCCGAGAGCCGAGGCGCGGCGCTGACGGTACCGGGCCACGCCCGAAGGCACGCGCCCTCCGCGAGGTGTTGATTTGGCGATGGGTGGTGTGAGGCATTCTCAGGTGGATGTGGAGAGAGCTGTGCATGGCACAAAGATGGCACATGTGACGATGGCGGACCTGGCGCTGCCTCCTACCTTTGTGACTTTGGCTCCGACTGCACGGACTGCGGGACGCGCTCCACGTGGGCTCAAGCAAGTGCGCCACGTGTCTAGCTCTAAACCCAGCCCGCGTCCACGTGGGCTCAAGCGAGTGCGCCACGTGTCTAGCTCTAATCCCACAGCTCATATCCCCTGTGGCAAGTCAGGCCTCACAAAGCTGTGCGCACATCTCGCTGCATGTGGACGACGAGCAGCCCCGTTCTCTTCTCCCGATAGGGGTTTCGCCACTTTGTTTGGATGCGACGTGTGAGCTTCATGAGTCGCGCAGGATGGGTCATATTCCGCCAGCCCAACGCTGGCGCGATGTGGATGGGCCGCACTCCGACGTGACGTCATGGCTGTGTCAGATGGCGCCAACCGACTGCAGGACCACCCGGGCTGTCAGTGTCCCCATGCATCATGCGTGATGGTACCTCGGAAAGAGGCATGCCGGTGCGCAAGCCGTCCGCTCTGAGCGTTGAGGGCGGCGGCTGCTCAGATGATCGCGATGTGCTCGAGCTCCGCTCTGGGAACGACACCTGTGCCGAGCTCGGACACCACACCATCACCGACGTGGCGGAGTGCGAGGCGGCAGCCAGTACTCTGGGCAAAGAAGATCAGAGTGTATCGGAGGTGCTGGCAACGTCATCACCCTATGGCTGCTACTACTACCAGGGCGCCTCGAATGGCCTCATGCTCAATGGCGAAGGAAGCAGTACTGTCGGGCGAACCGCCGATCGCTGGCCGCTGTGCCTCTCCGGTGCCCCCCGCCAGCCCCCCTTGGGCGCCCCGAGCGATCAGCATCCTCCGCCTCCTACTGCCTGTTTTGGTGATGCACGGGGTGGGTGCGCAGGGCCGTTCAGCTGTCTGGTTGGTGCATGGGCTCTTGCGGAATGGGAGCGGCTGTTGCAGGCAGTGCATGGCGGCTTCATGCTCATTTCAACTCAGAGTGGCCAGTTGCCCCCCCCCCTGCCCAGGGACCACTTTGTGCATTGCATGCCCTTCTCTGCGGCTGGGTGTGCCCCCCCCTGTTGCTTCTCTCTGCGGCTGGGTGTGCCTCCCCCTGTTGCTTCTCTCTGCGGTTGGGTGTGCCCCCCTGTTGCTTCTCTCTGCGGCTGGGTGCCCCCCCTGTTGCTTCTCTCTGCGGCTGGGTGTGCCCTCCCCCTGTTGCTTCTCTCTGACGCAAGGCGATGCTGGTTGGTGCGCGTGTGACGCAGCTGCGCGTATCCATGATGGCGCACTGACAGGTGCGCTCACATCTCAGCCACCCTGGCCCCAAGTGTGCGAGCCGGCTCTTGAGCATCGCGTGCTGCCAGCTCCGTGGGGCCGCCTGGCTGAGCGTCCCGGGCAGCGTCCAGGGAGCATGCGCCAGCACATGCTTAGACTTGCAGTGGCTGTTCGTACACCGATGCCACAGCAGCCAGGTGGCGCAGCGGTGTTTGAGTGTGGGCTGCTGACATCGGGGCGCCCGGGAGAAGACGGGGGGCCACTGCGGCTCATGTGCACTGCGCCTCTGATTCCCTTTTAGCATTTTTTCCTCCGGGCGAGAGGGATTCGATTGAGATTGAGCGGACCTCCGATTTGTTTGGTCTGCTCAATCATTACCCCATCTCATTAAACATATACACAGCGGAATATGGGCTGGGTGGACCAAGCAGTTTGCATGCCGCCACATTTGTGAAAGTGCCTGGGTGGGCCGTGGTGCAGGAATGTACGTGGGCTGTTATCGGAACCTAACGGAGCAGTTCCAGCAGGGCCCGATGGACATTGGTTACGACCCGGAGTCCTGCATGAAGGCGTGCGGCGGTTTCTCCTATTATGCCCTGTGGGACGACGGTTGGTGCGGATGCAGCGAGGTGCCACCTGGGGGTGCACAGTCACACAACAACGAGTGTGGCCGTGACTGCTACACCGGCACCACCACCTGTGACGGGGACGCAGGGTCCTATTTTGAGAACCGTGCGGTGTACATGCGGGGCTCCCCTGTGGAAGGTATGCCCCCCCCATGGCACGAAGTTGGACGCTCCTTGTCGTTGGATTGAGATTGAGCATGTGGCCACACAAAGTTGGATGCTCCTTGCCGTTGGATTGTGGTTGAGCATGTGGCCACACAAAGTTGGATGCTCCTTGCCGTCGGATTGAGGCTTGAGCATGGGGCCACACGGGTTGGATGCTCCTTGCCGTTGGATTGAGTTTGAGCATGGGGCCACAAGTTGGATGCTCCTTGCCGTCGGATTGAGGTTGAGCATGGGGCCACACGAAGTTGGATGCTCCTTGCCGTCGGATTGAGGTTGAGCATGGGGCCACACGAAGTTGGATGCTCCTTGCCGTCGGATTGAGGTTGAGCATGGGGCCACACGAAGTGGGCTGCCGAGTCGGCATCTGGGAAGCGCTGCCGCTCGGTGTGTGGCCGCGTCAGCATCTGGGAAGCGCTGCCGCTCGGTGTGTGGCCGCGTCGGCATCTGGGAAGCGCTGCCGCTCGGTGTGTGGCCGCGTTTGGGAATCGGGCCACTCAAGCTGCGACGCTGGGTGGACCCGCAGGAAGCTCCGCCTTCTTCACCGAGTGTGCCCCGACGCCGGAGCGGGCACCGCAGTGTGTGGGAGAGTATTACAACTGCAGCGCAACCACCACCTCGTGCGGTGCTGGACTGCAGCATACGTGCCAGCCTTACAGTTGTGACGCCGGCACCTGCTATAACAAATGCTCCGACGAGACCTACCGGTGGCAGTGCTGCACCATCAGTGCGGCCCTGTCCCCTCACTGATCCCCGCACCATCAGTGCGGCCCTATGCGCTCATCGATCCCCGCAACATCAGTGCGGCCCTGTTCCCTCATTGGTTGCCGCACCATCAGTGCGGTCCTATGCGCTCATCGATCCCCGCACCATCAGTGCGGCCCTGTTCCCTCATTGGTTGCTGCACCATCAGCGCGGCCCTATGCGCTCATCGATCCCCGCACCATCAGCGCGGCCCTGTTCCCTCATTGGTTGCTGCACCATCAGTGCGGCCCTATGCGCTCATCGATCCCCGCACCATCAGCGCGGCCCTGTTCCCTCATTGGTTGCTGCACCATCAGTGCGGCCTATGCGCTCATCGATCCCCGCACCATCAGCGCCCCTCTTCCCTCATTGGTTGCTGCACCATCAGTGCGGCCCAGCGGCCTCCTGCCCCCTCTTTTCGCCCCCTGCTTCTCTCCATCTGCGAGTTGCGCTGAAATAGACTGATTTGCCGGCATGAGCCATTGATGGGAGGTGGGTTCTGAGCAAACTTCGCGCAGAGACTTCGATGCCGACCACGGTCTCGCCGACCACAGCGGCGCCCACTGCCACCAAAGCGCCTACAGGTGCGCAGCGGGGGGGGCTCCCGAGCGGGACACGGGGCGTCACATCAGGATGGGACCTGGGAGAGCGCAGCGCTGGGGCATGCGCGCGCACGTGGGCACGCGGGCATCCGCGGGGGGTCAGAGCGGAATCGGGATAGTGAAGTTGCCTGACTGACGAGCGCGGCGCAGATGCGGGAAGCGCCCAACATTGCTGGAGGGGCATGACAGGCTAGGGCATGACTGGATGGGACATAGCGTGGGGAGAAAGGATGGGTATGGGAGACCGCCAGCTCGTCTGTCGGGTATCACTGTGGGATCCACCAAGAACTCGTCCTGGGTATGAATGGCAGGGCTCCCACCCCCGTGGCCTCCGCCGCCCCCTTCCCCACCACCGCCGCCTCCTCCTCCGCCGTCTCTCCCGTGCCTCCCTCCTGTAGGCCCCTTCCCCCCACCCAGCTTCGCCGGCATCATCCTCCCAGCTGCGGTTGCAGAGTGTGCAGGAGGAGGTGAAGGCAAGCCTCTCAGAACCGGCCTCTGCGAGGGCGCTGTTCAATTCCGGAGCACCCGGCTCGCGGATCGACCTCTTGAGGTCCAGAAGCTTGGCTGGGCCCATGATGCCGAGGAGGTGAGCCGGCTGGGTGGACGGCGGGGCCTGCAGTGAGCCCGACGATCACGCGCTCCCCGACTTCCGCCCCGACTGCAACCCTCAGCCCTACAACAGGTGTGCGCCAGCAGCACCCCTGCCGCTTGGTACTTGGCGGTGTCTCGCGCGGAGAGCGGCGTTGAGCGCGCGCCCCTCGCATGCGCGCGCCCCTCGCATAGGTAGGCCAAGCAGCTGCGGATGGGCCAGCGGGGAGGGGTGTGGGGCGCCGCAGGCATATGCACCGACAGCTGCAGCTTTGCAGGCGATCAGGTGCTAGAAATGGTCCCTGACTCGCCATTTTTAACACATCAGTGGAAAACTGTTTTTGTCCCCCGGTTGGCCCTCCACGCCGAAGCTCTCCGTTGCGGGGGCGCGGCGCTGGAGGCAATCTGAGCGGGTTAATGGACTGTCGTGGCAGGAGTGTGACGATGGCGGCTCTGGGTCACGGCACTCCCTGTGTGAATACGGCACGGACTGCATCGACTGCCACTCCCGCACTCCCCTGCAGGACCCAGGTGTGGAGCGAGAAGCGGCCCGGACCGCGCCATGAGCACGCAGTGGCGGCGTGCGGTGCTCTGATGGCAGTTCCGTTGTTCGATCGTGCGGCTGTGTGACTACTTCTCCACATCATCCACGGCTATCTTGCATCCTCTGAAACACCAGCGAGTTCAGAGGACTGTGTGCGCCACGAGTGAGAGTAGCAGAAGGAACCTGCATTTCTGCGGGAGGTCTTCTGGGCTGCGCCGTTCAAACCGCAGCTTTGGCTCGCTCTGCCGCTGGCACGCTCCGCGTTTGGCTTCTTCCGGAGGTGTCACGGATATACCGGCTCGTCATCTGAGTCATCCAAACCGAAGAGCTTTGGTCAGCAAAGATGCCACTTGCCAGCTGGCCCGCGCTCTCCCAGGAAATCAGTCTGGCTCCTTTTGGTCCGTTTGATCGATGTGAGTTAGCCAGGTGGCTCGCTGCGAGAGGGAGCGGATGAGGATGCGAGCAGGCTGACCTGTTTTTGCTCTGAGTGAGCTTGTGCGCGGCGTTCTTTGCAAACTCGGAGGGCGGCAGGCACCGCGCTACTGGCTCAGAGAGGCCGCGGTGCTAGTCTTGCTGGGGCGGCGTTATGCACGGCATGTCGGGTGCATGTCCACGTGACGCGCATGTGCCCTTTGCGTTCGCTCAGTCAGCGCTCTGCAGTATCAGCACCCGCTTTTTGCAACGCACAATCTCGCTCCCAGGATTTTGTGGAGTCGCGGATGGTCCACGTGGCGGAGAGCGCTCCGCGGCGGTCCATGTGACGCGCTGATTGCCTGCCGAGGGAGGCAAGCTGCTGCCTCCCCTCTGCCGCCGGTCCTGCGAGGCTCCTGGCCTCAGAGCCGCAGCGACGGCGCGCTTTCCGTCCGTGCGTCGTATCTGGCCGCTGGGCGAGATGTAGTCTTTGGGTCGGGAGTGCCGGCTTAAAGGGGGAGGGGTTGGCGGGCGAACGCTTGGGGTGCTCAGGCCTGTGCAGCGACATGTGCAGCACCGCTGGCAATGGCAAGTGTGAGGACGGGGGAGCTGATTCACGAGCTGCTGTTTGTGCCTACGCCACCGACTGCCTCGATTGCGGCCCACGAGCCTCCCTCTCGCTCCCCTCAGGCACGCATGCATCTTTACCCCACACTTTGGGGGACCGCCCTCCCTACCAAGTGACTTACAGTGGGACGCTGGACGCCCTGGCGGGGCATGCATATCGATTTGAATTTCCTGAAGTGAACATGTGTGATCGCAGCGGGGCCCTGCTAGGCTGCACGGGGCACTAATGCCCAAAACACCCTCACGTCCACCCATCCAGGGCGACAGCACCTAAAGCTATGTTTATGTTGCGTTCCTGTTTCGCCCTCCCGCAGGGGGCTGCAGATGCGCTCTACGATGAGTGAGGGCTGAGCTGTGTGTGAGCGGTGGAGTGGGCAACAGGCACAGCAGCCGGTGTAGAGGTGTGTGACGGCTTGGAGGACAGCGGCGCATGGGGGACCGTGTGGGAGCCTGGGTGTGCGGACCCGTACATTTACTCGGGCTTCGAGTCGCGAACCAACTCGAGCTGTTGCTCAGACTGCGGCTGCACCAAGTGCAACTGCGTCCCGTGCGACTGCTATTTGGACCACTTCGGGGTGCAGCAGTGCCCGAGCACGTGCTGCGATCTGTGCTGCGAGACCTGCTGCGAGGCCTGCACTCAGTACCGCACCGGGTGCTGCAAGACTGGTCCGTCGCTGATGCGCCCCCGAGGCAGGACCGCCTGCCTGCCGTGACCAGCCGGGGGCTGCCCTCCCATGGTCGCCGCAGATGGTGGACCAGCAATTGCGGTTGTGGAGGAGCTTGCTGGAGTCCTCGGGCTAGCCAGACGAGCTGCTACCCGTCCCTTGGGCGTCGTCCAATGTGGCGTGGCAAAGTGGCGGCTAGCCCTGGGCTTGCGGCACGGCTTGTGGCGCGGAGCGCGCTTTCGATGCTGCACGCTGAGGAGGACTCGCGTGTCGCCGCACCCATTGCTCCTCTGTGAGAATATCAAAGGCGCGCTTGAAACGTAAGCACCACCGCACATAGCATAGTCCTTCCAAAAACACCAATGCCAGGGACGTAGCCACGGAATCCACGAGAGGGGGCGGCGTTATTCATTGGGTTACGAGCATTGGGTTATGACCTTTTTCTATGTAATAACGCCGCCACCTCTCGTTGATTCCGTGGCTACGTCCCTGGCATTGGTGTTTTGGAAGGACTATGCTATGTGCGGTGGTGCTTGCGTTTCAGGCGCGCCTTTGATATTCTCACAGAGGAGCAATGGGTGCGGCGACACGCGAGTCCTCCTCAGCGTGCAGCATCGAAAGCGCGCTCCGCGCCACAAGCCCACGTGGCGTCTCCTGTATTCCCACGTGGCGGATCCCTGGATTCCTGCGCTTTAAACTGGCGCACCTACTTGCGCTCGATTGGCTGCCAAGCCCGCTGCGCGACTCGGCTGTGCGCATCCGTCGGCGTTACTCGTGGACCATGACGATGTCAAGGTGGTTTGGTGGTGTGTATGAGTTTTATGGGAAAGGGGTGTGGGTTCGCACTGCCAGTGAGCCCTCCACCTCCACGTCCACCCCCTCCGAGCCCTCCACCGCTTCGTAATGCCCAAGCGCCACAATTGCCCTGGCCCGAGCGTTGGCCAGCACCTGCACTCTCATGTGGAGCGGCGTGGATGAAACAGAGATTAGCCACCGTTTCGGAGCTTGTGTCCACACATTTGGCTGATCGTAGAATTCCCTCTATTGGGAGATTTAGCAATGGGCGCTGTGGGCACGTTGCCTGGAGTCTTCTGCCCCCAGCCATGGACTGACCTCTGCATCCTTTGCTTCGGGAGGAAGCAAAGGTCAATCACCCAAAGGCGTGGATGCAACCCCCCTCTGTGCCAATCACGCAAAGGCGTGGATACAACCCCCCTCTGTATTAATCACCCAAAGGCGTGGAGGCAACCCCCCTCTGCGTCAATCGCCCAAAGGTGTGGATGTAAACCCCTCTGCGTCAATCACCCAAAGGCGTGGGATGCAAACCCCCTCTGCGTCAATCACCCAAAGGTGCGGAGGCAACCCCTTCGTGTCAATCACCCAAAGGTGTGGATGTAAACCCCCTCTGCGTCAATCACCCAAAGGTGTGGATGTAACCCCCTATGTCATCGGCCTTGCGCCGAGTATAAAACCCTTCATGCATGCTCTATCCGTCAGCCGTGCGAATCCCTAATCTGCTACACGCTTCAGCCCTCACTGGGCGTGCTTTGCTGCTGGCTGAGCCATCGGAGCGGTTGCCCGACAGCATCCCCACCCCCTCCAAGTCCTCCGCCAGGCCCCCCTTTCCTGCCTCGGCGCCCGCCGCCACAGCCGACGCCACAATCACCCCCTCCAGACACCCCTTCTCCGTCCCCACCCTGTCCGCACTTTCCCCCAAAGCCCCCCTATCCACCTGCCGCCACCAAGCCCCCCTCCTCCGCCACCTGTGCCGTGCCCGCCGCCACCCCCACCCGGGACCCTCACGGTGCAGGCGGTGATGTCCTCGGTCCGCTTCTCCAAGTAAGTCGCCTCGTCACCGCCTTCTCTCTCACTCCTCCTTGCCCGCCTGCTTCGATGGCCTTGGCACACACCCGCTCTCCTTCAGTGAGCGGTTTGTGAAGCGGTCCATGCTTCAGGAGGCACCGCCTCGCTGGCAGTGAGAGGCGGAGAAGAGCGGCCCAATTTGTACAGTGTGTCCAATGGCGCCCGGTGGACATCTCTCCTCGCACTGGGTGGAGAAGAGGGTGGCTGCCTCTCCTTCCAGCGCAGCTCCGAGCGCTCTCACCGGCTCACAGGGCCGCGCTGCTCCCGCTTCACGCCCGCAGCAGTGGCGCCCCTGGCACCTACCAATGCCTGCCCCGGAAAGCGCGCGCCCGCAGCAGTGCCTTGCCTTGCGCCTGTAGCAGGCGAAGCGCACTGGGCGATGGCGGGTAAGGCAAGGTCGATGAGGGCAGGGGGTTTCCTCAGTGTTTGTCTCTGCCATCGGTGAATCTGAAGATCAATGACCAATCAACGGTGCACCAGCCACAAAGCGGCATCTCTGCAAAGCGACGGGCAAGGGTGGGGGTGGGGGTGCGAGCAGCTCGGGACGTGGCAGAGGCATCGTGGGGTTTCCCCCAGGTGAATTCGTCGCGCAGATGGCGGCAGCGGCAGATGTGCTCACCTCGGACGTGGAGGTGACGGGCATTACCAGTGGAAGCGTCGTGGTGACCTCCTCCACATACTTGGTGACCGAAGCCGCGGCCATCGACTTCTCCTCGCTTCTCCAGTCGAACCCTGCTTCCATCTTTGACCGGTTCTCGGAGGACTCCTACGGGGCCGTCTCCACGGTTGCCATATCCCGGAGCCAAGCCAACCGGGTGTACTCCCCTCCGCCGCCCAACCCACCGCCTCGGCCCGCCACCAGTCCCGCCGCCACCTCCCGAGCCTCCCCGTGCCGCATTGCCGCGCCTTTCCCACAGCCTCCGCCCCGCCGCACTTCCACTGCTCCTCCGCCACCCCTGGGAGAAGACCCTGAAGCCACGTGGAATTCACGCTGACTTTCGCTGGTGAGGCCCCGAGGGCCCTCCCAGACCGCCCTTGCCCCCTCCCCAAAGCACCCACGCTGTCTGCATGAAGTCTAAAGCCGCACTGGCGAAGATCAGCGCTCGCACCAATGACCTAGGCGTCCCTCAACCCTCTCCCACCTCCTCTTTTCCGGTGTCATATCGCACTTCACCACCGCCCCTCGATGCGATCACAGCGTCTCCCCTCTCTGCCCAGTTCCCCTCTCCCTCGACGCTTCCTCGGCGCGAGGTATACGGTGGGTTGCAAGGGTGTAAGTGGCGCTCTCAGAGGGTGCGAGGGGGGCGAGGCAAACAGGCGAGCCAGCCAGCGCCATGGATGCCTACCTGCGGAGTCCCGTGGAGTTCACCACCCAGTTCTCCAGCGCGCTGGCCGCCTGGATCGATGACGAGTTCGCAGTCATCGACCGGGCGAATGCCTATGGCCCCGGGTACACCAATGAGGTGCTGGGCCGGCACGAGGGCCTGGACGTCGCCGTCAGGGTGGTCTACCCGCCTGAGGTGGCCACCAGCGCGGGCTTCGACTGCCAGCAGGGAGCTGCCAGCACGTGTGGACGGCTACTGGCCACCGTGTTGGAGGATCCCGCGCTGCTCGTGGCGGCCAGCGAATACCTCACGAGCGCTGGGTTCGTGGTGGTGATGGCAACGGGCGTGTCCACGATTGAGGCGGGGGTGCGTGTCGAGACGGCGACGTTCGCTCCGCCGCCGCCAGCGCCGCCTGCGGCCGCTTCTAACCAGCTCTCTGTGACCGCCATCTGCCTGCTCGTGGCGGGCCTCGCAGGGATGACGCTCGCGGTGGGGTATGTCATCTGGAGCCTGCGAGGTGCGCGGCTCGTCGCGGGACCCCGGTCTGAACATCGTGCAGCGTTGTTTCATTTGTGCGCTAAACGCGCGGAGTGGCGCCACGTGTAAACAGCGCAGGTGCGTGGTAGTTATGATAAAAGCGATTGGCTACACTGGGCGTGCTCCTTGATGAAGTCTCCGCGAATGAGGGCCTTTATACATTGCCCTGATGAGTCACGACTTGTGACATGATGATAGTGAGGTGGGACTGACGTGTGATATGATGACAGTGAGGTGGGACGGACTTGTGAGATGATGGCAGTGAGGTGGGACTGACTTGTGAGATGATGATAGTGAGGTGGGACTGACGTGTGATATGATGACAGTGAGGTGGGACTGACTTGTGAGATGATGATAGTGAGGTGGGACTGGACGTGTGATATGATGACAGTGAGGTGGGACTGACGTGTGACAGATGACAGTGAGAGGTGGGGACTGACGGGTGATATGATGGCAGTGAGGTGGGACTGGCTGCAGATATGATGACAGTGAGGTGGGACTGACGTGTAATATGATGACAGTGAGGTGGGACTGACGTGTGATATGATGACAGTGAGGTGGGACTGACGTGTGATATGATGACAGTGAGGTAGGACTGACTTGTGACATGATGGCAAGTGAGGTGGGACGGACTTGTGATACGATGGCAGGTGAGGTGGGACTGACAAGGCGACATGATGCCAGTGAGGTAGGACTGGCGTGCGACATGATGACAGTGGGAGGTGGGACTGACGTGAGACATGATGACATTGATGTGGGACGGACTTGTGACATGATGACAGTGAGGTGGGACTGACTTGTGACATGATGGCAGTGAGGTGGGACTGGCGTGTGACATGATGACATTGACTTTGTGGTTAGTGAGTTAGCCGGTTTGTGACCTGATCACTGGCGATGCCAGGTGGGTCGCAAGGGGGCCGATGATACGCCGCTGATCTTTTAGGAAGCATGCTCGATCAATAGATGAAATCATTTGTAAGACTATTAACAATCACGGAGATCCGAATATCGCATCATTAATTATCATGCGGTAATCAGCGTTCCGTAACATCGCCATTGATAACATGCAATGACTGCGATGTGTTCTTGCTCATATGCAAAAGCCTGATGTTTGCAGCTACACTGGACCGATAATGCAGCGTCCATGCCGAAAAGGAAATGGCCTGGGACGCTGTTTCCAGCCGGCCGTCTCGCATCCGATGAGGCTCAAGTGATGTGTGTGTATAGATGTCACCGGGAAACCTTTAGCTTGCCTGGGCTTGAGCACCGGATTGGAATATTTCCATGACGGGACCTGCGGTGCAAAGCTGGATGAGCTCCCAGCTACCCCACATTTTCGGCTGTGATTCATGTTTGTGGTGGGTTCGCTATGCGCTTGGGTTGGGATGTGTCGAGGTGAATGGTATCTAGCCACGGCCCTGCCCTGTTCCTGAATGCTCACTCCACTGGGATGATGGTGGGCTGGCTTTTGTTGGCGGATCTCATGCTGTTCAGTGTACAGATGTCACCGGGATGCGCATGCTAAACTGCGAACCCAGAAGAGGCGGAGCGGGCGTTGCAATGCGGGGAGCCACGCGACTGCCGGGGACAAGGATGAGAGGCGGAGCGGGCGTTGCAATGCAGGGAGCCACGCGACTGCCGGGGACAAGGATGCCAAGGATGAGAAAATCCACGTCAGCCCCGAGGGAGAGGAGCCGCAGGAGCGAGCAATCACAGTGCATGACAAGGCCAAGATGAAGGACGCCAGCCAAGCAGGTACGCAGATGTGCGCATAAACCGGGAGGACTGCTCCAGGTCGGACTCTCCTCGGTCCACCCAAAGCGGGAGGAGAGGCAAAGTGCAGGGAGGTCCACTTTATCCATGTCGATGCAACCTGTTCTCACACGAGCTTGCGCGAAGGCTGGCTAGCGTACCGGGTGGCGCAAAGCTTGACCAAGCCGCCTGCGTCCTTGGTATCTGATGTGCGCTGTGCTCTCAGCTGGGCGATCACCCCAAGGCTGCATCTGCCAATCGCGGACAGGCTCAGAGTGTGTCATCCGGAGGCAGCGCGCTTAGGCTCGCATCCGCAGGATAAATAGGAAGGGGACGGGGAAGAGGAGGTGCATTTTGTATTTAAAGGCATTCCTGCCGATTGCAGTAGTTTGGAGTATCCTCGCGGAGCTGAGATTTCAATTTTGCCTTCTTCTTGGGCGTCTGCAGCCATCTCGTCTCTTCCCCCCTCGTCGATTTTTGCCACGGCTGCAAGCAAGTCGCTGGTGCTTCACGACGAGAGGAGTCCTCGCTCTCCGACAAGCCTGCTGCCGGATGACAGTGTCCCTCCACAGGCGCAATTGCAAAACTTCTTAGGAGACGAACTGTGTGATTCGCTCAAGCTGTCCAGTCCGTAATCCGAGGCTATATCCTTGGATTGCAAGCCCTCGGATCGGTCGCTCTCCGAAACGTGGACGCAGCTTCAGTAATCGCAAATTCGATGTGTGCTCTCCACGAAGATCCGTTTCGGTAGTCCGACAGTCACTTGCCAGATGCCACCGGGGATAACGAGATATCCGAACCAGCGCAACTTGACATACGATGGCGCCTGCGCTCAGCTGTTGCATGCCGTCATCCTTCGACTCCCCTGAACATGCTTCCTGTGGATCTTCGTTGGCTCTCGGCCAGTTGTGGCATTTGGATGGCACGGGTTTGGATAGCTGCAATCATGTACTAAGAAAGCCAATTGTTACCTTGCGGCATGGGTTTTTTTTTCCCGGGAAGAAATTTCAATGGTAGGGCAATGTCTCAAATGATGACACTGCTGTCCGATGAGCGCGCCGTGGACCTTTCCGTCATGGCGACCGGTGTAACACCTCGACATCAAATGACAGGGCAACACTGATGCATAGGGATCAACACGCCTCTAAATGTTTGGTGCGTGATCATCGATGGTGGCGATATAAAAATGCTCAATAATGAACGATGCACACATACAGTATGCTGAAGTTGTCGGAGGAACTAGACCAAGGTAAAGGTGACCGATTTGCATCATGAGGAGAGAAAGTCGACCCTGAAGGATGGAGTTGTACTAAAGGTTGCGCGGCAGTTTATTCATGATGGCCCCTGAAAAGAGTAAACGTACATAAACACTCCTATGACCATGGGTGAGCAGAAGATTTTCCGAGGCATCAAGGATTTGGCTATAGCCAAGGGCGTGCTATTGCTTTTGGTGACAATTGTAAAGGTGTGACTTTCACAAATAGCAATGTGATTCAGCATAATTGTAATGGTGCAACGAGATTTTGGCAAGACCTAGCCTTAGATTCATTTTATTCATTGGCAATGATAAAATGGATAATAATTTGCGATGCACTGCTTTGTATGATTCGATACTAACAGTTTTCAACAGGAATGAGAGCGATGATCCTGGTGATTCGCAGATATTGAATAACATGTACATACAACAGCAAGTGATCTCCACTCAGTTTTGGATATTAAACGGTATCATTCGTAATATGATGTTTCATACCTGTTTGAAAAACGGTGATGTGTAATTTGGTATGTTGCATGTTTGTGGTAGTGCAAGGTGAACAATTTCATATTTGAAACATTGTTGGATGTTACTTGATGAGGCATGCTATATTTATCGAAGTGAAAAAAAACATGATAGCGCGGGAAATGATAAGCGCCCATCTATGCGCGCCCCCATCTACGCCAAGGAACTCCGATTTTTTTAACAACGTATTTATCGATCGATACCATTTCCCCATTTCTATGCGAAGAATCCATAACGAGTCATTCCGATATTCCAATATATCGGACTATCCGCACAATCGATACCGTTCCTTGGTACCAACTGGCATGCCTAGCGGTATGAGCAAGCCGCTAGAATATACCAGCGAATTCTTTTGGTACATGCTAGCCAGTATAATCGAGGACTGGGGGGGCTAGGGGAGGCAGGGAGGCGAGGTGGGGAAGATGGGTAGGCGCAGCGGTAGTAGTGACATTTGGAAGGGGTGTAGGGGGAGGCTGAAGAGGTGTACTGTAGGCCCTGGCGCGCGCGCTGGAGGTTCTGGCGCGGGCGCTAGAGGGATGGGTCAATAGCATCTTCACTTGCACAAAACGCAATGGGTGTTGATAAAAACGTGGCAGCAGCGGCAGCCACGAGCGGCATCCGAAAACAAGCTGAGTCTGAGTTTTGATGATCGGACTCGGGGATCTCTGCTTGCATAGATCGAACGAATTTACCTAATCCATGATTCGAAGAAACATCTCTCAGCAGGCATATTGACTTTCGAGGTATTTTATAATCCATTAATAAAATTCTTCCCAATACGTGAAACCATGCTTGCAGTACTTCCACCACACAGCAGCTGAACTTGGTTTATACGTTTGTTCAAAGGTTCATGGGTTGATTGCTAACGCTATCGTTAGCAATCCGACTGAAACCACTCAAACTACCCCCCATTTATGCGTGCTGGCACCAGTGTTTTGCTCATGCCGCTGGGGGGCATGCCAGTTAGTACATGCGAGCCTATACCAGTGCAATTATCGGTACAGGTGAGCCGCCTGTACCAGTGATTTCGGTACAGGCCGGCCTGCACGCGCATATCGCAAAATACATGGTGTGGGTGGGTGTGTGCGCGTGCGTGTGTACAACGCGCTGGGCCTGTCAAATAGTCCCATTGGGGTTTTTCAGGAATCGCGCTGAAAATTAGACTTCGCGCGAATTGCGATATCTCCGTCGCTACTTGGCAAAATATGCTGAAAGTTGGCGCAGATTATACCCCAAGGTACCCTTTACGACGCCCTTGACTTGGATCGGGCAGCTTGTATAACACACGAATATGCGCAGCGGATGAAGGAAGCGTTAGCAGAAATATCATTTCATATGTGTTTTCTTCCCTAAATAAATTGCACCGACTGAACGGTCAACCCCACATCTCGCTGTGGGCTGACGCGTTCATTTGGGTATAGCGGGCGGAATTTCAGGATTTTGAAACCCGCAATCGTTACGCTGTAGTTCACCATGCATTACGAAACGGGTAGCTAAATACTAAGTAAGAATATGTGATAATGTTTTATAGCAAACGAGTACTTTAGATTGCTATACAACCTTAGAGATCCTTACCTCACTGGACGGGGCCACGCTGCGGGAGAGCAAGCGCGTTCCGCCTTAAGTTAAAACTGCATATTTAACAAATCAGATCTGACATCAAATGTTGCAGTGCAATTGATCACGGAAGCGATGGAGCGATCACGGAAGCGATCGAGAGGTGAATCTGTCACAGGCAAAACGAAATATTTCTACCATGCCACACTACCGTATCACACCATAGGTCGGTGTAATCCGCCGTCTTTGACATTTTACATTTTTCGCGGAAACGCACGATTAAGTAAAGCTATTACTACATTTTCGGCGAACGGTTCAGATTAATAATTTTACAGTCCCGACTAATGTATCCCGTAATGTATCCAAGTGATGAATTGTATTGCGCCACATCGGTTAAAGTGTTTCACATTCAACATTTCCAGTCTCGTATGGCCAGTAGTAACCGCGGGAAAAGAATATATAAGGGAAGCTTTATGCGAGCCTTCCCGTTGACTCTACCGATCTGGCAGAGGAGTACTCCCCTTCCACAGTGGTTGCTTAAACGTTCTTAACATATGGCATTTTTCTAAGCGAAGTTGGCCGCCGTGAATTATGTTTCGATATAACTTGAAGTTTTGTATTTTAGTGCCGCGTCTGCATCCACCTTGCACGTTTCTGGCTCGCGAACCGATTGCCATGCCTTCTTCGACTGCTCTCGCGGAATTCTCCCGGATTTCTCGTGACATCGGTCGGTCATATTGTGCAATATAATTCTGACCAAATCGCGTAACCCAAAAGCGACGATAGAATGCTTGTGTGCGAGGACGCGGTCTGCCATCTTGCGTGGTGCATTGCTGGAGGTGACATGACATAACCTAGTGAATTTGGTCTAAAACTTAATGAGACTGGTACACTATATAGTGGACCGCGATTTTTCATATAGTGGCGCCATTTCCATTATATCGGGTTAGGGGGATCCGTGTTGGGTATTATCGAGGAATGATCTGATATTCATGTCGGGGCCTAACTCCTTAAACCCTAATCTTAACGTGTTTTGTTACTCAAGCAGTATATCAAAGTGGCTGATCACCAGGCTACGTAAACCGATATTTAGAGGATCAAGATGTCCTTCGATCAAAATTTTAACAAGACACTGCAGATAGAACAGCTCGAGAACTTGACAAGACAGGTCCCCACAATTGTAAAGGACTTTCGAGGAACCCCCCCGCAGGTCTTTAAGCGAATGAGCCAATTTGGCAATGAAGGGTAATCGGCAATAATGTAGTAGTTCCACTATATATTGCATGTGGTACACTATATAGTGTACCAGCTCCACAATATAGTGAATTTAGTACACCATATAGTGAAATTGGTACACTATATGATGTACCGGTTCCACTATATCGAGTGTACCGGTTCCATTATATAGTGTACCAGTTCCGCTATATAGTGGTACGTCGCTACATAGTGTACAAAAACCAATAGGTTTTGTACCAAGACCCCATTGCTGGGCACTGGGCACAAAAAGTCCTCCGTCATCATCGGTCGATTCAGTCCCACTATATCAGTTGACCGTTTCGTGCATCGTGCGCCTGTGTGTGGGTTATGTCCCTGTTCCTTGGCTTGCCATGATGTTGCAATCAGGGTTTCTTGATTCACCCTGCGCTTGGACTGATTGTGAGATGTGGTCGAACCTTGCTCGAGATGCTTGCTGACACCTGCTTCATCGTCGGACACGTCGTCTCCCAAGTTCTCATCGGCTTCGTCAATCTCCTCCCTTGTGTCAAAGTACTCATTCAAGGCAGTTTTGTAGCCATGCAACTCCTTTGCGCACTCCAATGTGTGGGATCTTGAACTGGTTGCCTCTCGTGTGCTCGATGGTGCAAGCTAGCACGACACGCTTGATTTCACAGGTCATGTGCAAAGTCCCTGGGGAGAGATTATCCCAAACTTGAAGCACCGCAGAGACGACGGTGCCGGCGGGCTTCCTTTCATTTTCGCACAGCTTGTTCACGTGAGCTTGCATCGCTGGGTACACCGCCATATTGATTTTGTTCTCATCCGGCATTTGCGCTGCCTGCATGATGATTTCAATCTTGTGGCGTTTGGCAAAGCTCTGCACGTCGGCGAAAGCTCCCTGATGGTGACCAGCTCTATCGATTTGTATGAACCGCTTTATTTTGCACCAGTGCATCTTCTCCTTGCCTGCGATGATAACTTTCCGCATGATTTCCGCGAACTTCGTACCATCCATGGCCACGTCCACCTCATAGGTTTCGCCTTTCCGATAGTTTTTTGAAAAAGAATTAAGGCCACTGTCTCTTCACTGCTCCGCCAGATACATGTCTTCCCATCAAAGCCATGCTCGCTGTTGGGTTTTGCAACAGCAGTGCAGAACATCACTTCGGGAGAGAGCGGCGGCTCTGAAAGGCGGTGTACTCAGGGAGGTCGAATGCAGTGCGCTTCTCGCAGGTCGCTATAGACTCAATCTCGAAAAGCTTCTCGTCCACTTCAATCTCGTTTTCGTTGTTGCACTTTATGCGGCTTCAACGCGAAGGCCAAGCGTCCCTGCTTGTGGTTCCTTGTCAGCAACGGCTTGTGCTTAAGCTTGAAACGCCGCACACCATGCCCCTTCAGACAACGAGAGATAGAAGGTCGAGAAATTTCGATGGTTTCGGTGTTCATCAAGTTTGCCAGCTCCGCATCGGTTCTTCGCCAATTCGCACGTTAAAAACGCAAGCGCACCCGGACCGTGCGTGGGGTCAAAGTCGTCTTCTTCTGCGCACAATAGCCTTCCGCATGAACGTACCCCTTCTACTGCGCCACTGAGCTGTGATGCGGGCAGGATATTTGCGGTTGCAGTGATAAGTATTGCAGATGGCTTTCACCTTCGGCAGGAAGCCCGGCTTCCCCATGTTACAGTAATTATCGACGATGTTGAACTTCGCCTCCTCGGTTCTGTGCTTCATACCTCTCGGACGTTAGGCGATCGGGCCCTCCGCTAGATTTAGAACCTTTGGATTTCTCAGCGACCACTGCTTGGTGAACCCGCTCTTGCACATTCTCACACATGCCGGACGGGTTGGCCGAAGGAACAGTGAGATGGCTGGCTGATTGCGAGCGAGCGTTCCGCGTTGAGGGTGGCGGCCACGATGACGTGCGCGCGCAACAAAAAACACGCACGTTCGCAAATTTTGATGACAGATGTGAACATATGTGTGAATGCAGCCGGCTGCATTTTGGGCACCGATATGTGTGAGAAAAACTCTCTCCATACTGTGAGGGCACCGCCGTGTCACTTAGTTGATTGGTGACACAAACCGCAGGCATTTTGAAAAAAATCCCATCACCCCCTCAAAGAATTTTGAGTGTCGTGCAGAATCCGGGGTTTGTGAGTTAGAGATGGTGTGCTTTCCCAGAAATCGCTACCTCCGCTCGCTGTTCCACTATCGGTCACAGTGCCGGGCGTGTAACAGTCGAGTGGCATGCGATCTGATGCCGAATGGCATGGCAGCATTGATACGACGACAGGTTGAGGATCGGAGGATCAGATCAACGATAGAGCCCCTAAATTCGGGCAAAAACTGAGCCAAAACTGTAACGGGCATACGCGCCACACCACGTCTGCCAGGCGCTGTGTGTGCGTGCGTGTGTGGGTGGGTGGGTGTGCGCTTTCGCTCGATTCCGAGGTATGTTTTCGAGATGGGAGCATGAGAGAGTCATGTGGCATCGACCGAGGCGTGATGTCTATCGGTCTACAAATTACATACAAGTATAGATGGAACTTTAAAAATATGTATACGGCTTGTAAAAGGCTTTTGGAATTCACAATTGCAGGCTTGATAAATTGGAGTGAGCGAAGTATCTAATGTAGCACAAACTGGTGTAACAATATGATCAGCATCACTTTAAGTGTGGCCGCAATGCACAGAATGCTTGATGGCATTTGGTGTGAGGACACATATCCTCATAACCGGCGGCACAACATTGTGCATTCATGGGGCATCTGTGCATGGCAGACTCAGTGAGCATACCCGGTATTTGTGATTTAGGGATGCCTATCAATGAAAACAAATGTATGTATACAAATAGCTTTTCAGCTAACAGCCAGTAATATGTATTTTCAGCTGCAGGGCCATCAATCTTCCTAAGCTTTATCCTGCGTGCGTGTTCGGAATGGTCATGGTGCAAGTGCACCACAAAGGGGTCCATTCAGCAAACCAGCCCAGAGAAGGCGGAGTGATATCAGATCCAGGTTCATCTTCTGTCTGGCCTTTTTCAACCATCGGGTCGAAAATAACGTTATCGTCATCATATTCATCCACTGGATGTACCTCCGAGATGATATCGTGTCCTTTGAAGGCCACATGCTTAGGTGATTTTGGTTTCGGATACCCCCTCCCAAGCGCATTTCCGCTACCATCTGCGCGAGCCACCCACCGCCACATCACGCTTATGTACTCGCCGCACAGTCCGCTCCTCCACATCGTTTGCGCTTACAGAGAGTGCAGAGCGGTCCAGAGATGGCGTCAGGTGCCGCACTTGTCTGCTGCGCTTCAGGGATTGCGACGCATTGCGGTGGATGCTGCCCCTCGGCCGCCTTCGCGGACTCCAGCGCTTGCAAGCGTGGCTGCACCCACCACCCGCCCGTGGCCGTGCCTGCTAGCGTGGCTTGTGACGGGCCGGAGGCTCGTCCAGGGCCTGTCCTCGCCACTCCCACACTTAACCTTGATTATCCCATTAATGGTCACTACATGCACCGGGCAGTAGGGATCCAGAAGTGACCAGACTCGCACAAAACAAAACTCGCAGTAATGTTTCTGCCCTGTTTCGCATTGAACCCGGCAGATGCCTTGCAGCATGTGACATTTGGACATAGGGCAGCAAAGGTGCTTTGAAAATTTGTTCAATGTTCGCTGCAAAATTCACTGAGGGGTTAGCATTCCCAGACGCAGCGGCGGCCCTTGCGTAGGCTAGGCTACAGCAGCGCCGGCGCTGGCTTGAAAGCGTGCAAAGTGGAGCCTGAGCCACGATGTTAGGGGGGCCTCCCAGTGGGCGCAAGGGCCCCGGCGAGCACACACCGGCAAGCCTGGTGCCAGCCGCCGGAAGTGACTCTGGCGGTGCCGCCCCGGCGCCGCCCTGGTTGGCCTTCAGCATGAACAGGTTGCAGCTCTCGCTGAGCCCCACAAGGGTGTCGCCCGAGCTCGCCTTGCCCATCCCGAGCCACCGAGAGTCGCCTCTGAAAGAGAACAGCGTCCGATGCGCACCAGAGCCCCCTGGACCACCATCCCCAAAATACCGCCCGTCACGCCTCCCTCCAAGCCCTGCACCCCCGCCCGTCACGCCTCCCTCCAAGCCCCGCACCCCTGCCCTTCACGCCTCCCTCCAAGCCCCGCACCCCCCTCCGCCTCCCTCCAAGCCCCGCACCCCCTGCCCTCCACGCCTCCCTCCAAGCCCCGCACCCCCGCCCTTCACGCCTCCCTCCAAGCCCCGCACCCCCTGCCCTCCACGCTCCCTCCATGCCCCGCACCCCCTGCCCTCCACGCTCCTCCAAGCCCCGCACCCCCTGCCCTTCACGCCTCCCTCCAAGCCCCGCACCCCCTCACGCCCCTCCAAGCCCCGCACCCCTGCCCTCCGCCTCCTCCAAGCCCCGCACCCCCCGCTCATTACTCCTTGCTACATATCAGAATCTGATCACACGCAATACGCGGACTGCATCGAGGCAACTTGACAGAAGCCTGTGCCGAGCACCAATGGCCACGATATCATGGGCCGTCGGTGCAGGGAGCTATACCCTTGCTGTTGGTCATCGACGTCCCTGTCTCCACCCACCGACCGCAGACAACCTGCCCCATTCCACATCGATTCCGGCATACAGCTCTCAGTGAAGCTCAGACGCTTCGCCGAGGTAAGGTGCTGTTGAACACGTAGCAGATGGGGACCATGCAAGTGACACCATTCCCAACACCATGGCCAAGGTAGTGATACTGCTCAAACTCAAGCTTGGGCGCGGAGGAGGGCCGAGGCAGAGCCGCAAGTCGGGGCACCTCGTAATCGAGCCCGGAGATGTAGCATGTGTTGGCGTCGTAGGAGGAGCAATGCAGCGCGTGTATGTCGTACTTCAGGCTGCCGGTCCACTTGGAGCGTACCGCCCATTTCCGAGGGTCGAAGATGGACACGGTGCGGTCGCGCCCGCCCACTGCCACGATACGGTCTGCGTCATCCCAACCCATCCTATCAGTGCCATGCCCAATGCTGAAGCAAAGCCTGTTGCAATGCTCACGGAGGCGTCATCTGCGAGACATGTGGTGGTAGTCACAAGGCCGTCGCATATATCCCTTCTTATGGCGGATAAGCAGACATCGCTTGCACTGGCGGTCACAGAGTTGTCTCGGCTAAGGCAGATGCGCTTGTGATGGAGGCGTCACCTAGAGAGCCCGTTGTGGCAGCTTGCGCAAGGAGCAGCGCCCCGGCCCAATCCACCACTGCGCGGTGCACACAGCCGTTGCGCTCCCCCGCGCGTACGTCCCACACGCTCATCTGCACCCCCAGCCCGCCCCTCCTCTCTCCAGTCGGCACACTCACTTGGCCTCCAATGCGCGCTTGCGCTTGCCATACACCCGAGGTGACAGGCCACGCCATGTTCTCTTAGCATGCTGGTTCCCGCCCACAAAGCCACCCCCAAAACAGTACCGCCTCTTCGTTTGCCCTCCTCCAAGGCCGCCCACAAAGCCACCCACACAGCAGTACCGCCTCTTCGCCCCCACCGGGCCGCCCACAAAGCCACCCCAAAACAGTACCGTCTCTTCGCCCCCACCGAGGCCGCCCACAATACCACCCACACAGCAGTACCGCCTCTTCGCCCCACCGAGGCCGCACACAAAGCCACCCACACAGCAGTACCGCCTTTCGCCCCCACCGAGGCCGCCACAAGCCACCCCCACAGCAGTACCGCCTCTTCGCCCCCCACCGAGGCCGCAAAGCCACCCACACAGCAGTACCGCCTCGCCCCCACCGAGGCCGCCCACAAAGCCACCTCCACAGCAGTACCGCCTCTTCGCCCCCACAGGCCGCCCACAAAGCCACCTCCACAGCAGTACCGCCTCTTCGCCCCCCACCGAGGCCGCAACGCCAGGACATATTTGGCGCTTATCTCTAGAGAACCGCATATAGAATCACATCTCCAAAGTGTGTCACCCGTCACCCGCTCAGGCAACAACCGCCGGCGACAACCCCAAGTAAACCACTTTTGCCGTATTAGAGAGTTTCACGCAAAATTCGGCAGCCAATTCTTTCACTAGGCCGACGTGGACGTAAATTATCCATCTTGTTGCAAAAGTCCGATGTTACTGGCAAAGTCTGCGAGCGCCAATTTTGGTTGGGTCTGAATGGAATATTCAATAGGTACAGTCAGCTGACCGAATTGAGTCGCTGCCGAATTGAGTTTTCATTTCGTTTGAAGTATGACCTCGCGCGAGCGAACTGAAGGCAATTCTCACGAGCGAATTAAGCAAATCGGTAGCTGATCCGACGTGGAACGACGTGTCTCAAAAAATGCGGCATCTTCTGACGTCGTACTAGCGAAAGAATTGGCTGCCGAAATTTGCGTAAAACTAACTATTACCCCTCCCTAGCCGCCCACTACTGTATCATTTTTGGCCATATCTACCCCTCCCTAGCCGCCCACTACTGTAGTATACTTTAGCCATATCTACCCCTCCTTAGCCGCCACTACTGTAGCACTTAAGTCATATTTACCCCTTAGACGCCCCCTACTGTACCAGCTGCGCCATATTCACCCCTCCTTAGCCGCCCACTACTATACCAGCTGCGCCCTATTCACCCTCCTTAACGGCTCGCGCAACAATATTTGCATCCCGTGCTTTCCGGGAGCGACCATGTTGCCACGTCTATGGGTAGCCGTTGGATGCCAGGTGGCCAACAGGGCTTGGGTAAGGGCTTAACTTCGTCGTAGGTGCAGCGGCGACTACGATTAGTTACCTGGTTGGACTCTGTGATTAGGATGGGGAAAGAGGAGGCTACAGCCTTGGAATCCACAGCATCGGACCCTGCATGCACAGCAGCTTGCTCTGCCCCATCAAGTCGCCCTCCAATGCCCCTCTACTGTCTCAAATAGGGTCCCTCTGCCCTGTCAAGTCACCCTCCACTATACCAAGCAGGGTCCCTCTGCCCTGTCAAGTCACCCTCCACTATACCAAGCAGGGTCCCTCTGCCCTGTCAAGTCACCCTCCACTATACCAAGCAGGGTCCTCTGCCTATCAGTCACCCTCCACTATATAGCTTAGGGTCCTCTGCCCTATCGGCCACCCTCCACTATACCAAGCAAGGTCCCTCTGCCCTGTCAGTCGCCCTCCACTATACCAAGCAGGGTCCCTCTGCCCTGTCAAGTCACCCTCCACTATACCATATTTGTATAGTGAGTGACTCACCTGGAGGGGTCAAATAGCCGATGCTCGTCGGGTGGTGAGGTGTTGGCATTAAGCGCACGTGCCGTCCCTCGTCAAAAATGTGCACACATTTGCCATAGTATGATGCCACGCCTATCATGGACGTCTCCATACCCATGAAACACATGCCAGCCCAGCCACCCAGTGCTGCACACAATCTCCTCCCCGCTCCCGGCACCTCACAAAGCACCTCCCATGCGTCGAGCTCAAAAAATCCCCACAAAAAGGCAAAACGTCATTCCACAATAAGCGTTAATGTCACATATCAGAGCTTAACATAGAAAGTGTGGTAGACAGCAAGGTCATACGGCCGTCTTAGTCCCGCCCAACTGTCCCCCCACCCCCTCCAACCTTGACATAAAAGGTGATAAACAGCAAGGTCATCAGGCAGTCTCAGTCCCGCCCCCCAACTGTCCCCCACCTCTCTCCAACCTTGACATAGAAAGTGTGATAGTCAGCAAGGTCATAAGGCAGTCTCAGTCCCGCCCCCCAACTGTCCCCCACCTCCTCCAACCTTGACATAAAAAGTGTGATAGACAGCAAGGTCATGAGGCAGTCTCAGTCCCGCCCTCCAACTGTACCCCACCTGCCTCAAATCTAACCCCAACTGCCCGGGCAATTAACTCCCACCTGCCCAGCCAAATTGCCTCTAAACCTGCTGCACCATCTGTCCCTCATCTGCTCCCCCTACTGCACCCCCATCTGTCCCTCGTCTGCTACCCCAATTGCATCCCCATCTGTCCCGCATATGCTCCCCTACTGCACCCCCATCTGTCCCTCGCTCAAGTTACCCCATCAGAGTCCCATCCGTCCCGATCTGCTCCCTACTGCACTCTATCTCGTCCCTCGTCTGTTACCCCACCAGATCCTATCTGTCCCGCATTCGCTCCCTACTGCACCCCCATTCCGGTCCTCGTCTGCTACCCCACTGGGGTATCCCCATCTTGTCCTCGTCTGCTACCCCACTCATCCCCCTATCTTCTGTCCCTTGTCTGCTACCCCAGCTGCACCACCACCTGTCCCCATCTGCTCCCCTACTGCACCATTCGTCCATTCCGCTCCCCCACGGCACCCCCACCTGCCCCCTTCCCAGTCCTCGCAACTTAGGAAGAACAACAGAACACGTCCCTGGCGAGCAGGAGTGACAGCTTCAGGGGACAGAGCACGTCCCTGGCGAGCAGGAGTGACAACTTCAGGGGACAGAGCACGTCCCTGGCGAGCAGGAGTGACAACTTCAGGGGACAGAGCA
>LGRX02004793.1:0-13904 GCA_001247695.2 Cymbomonas tetramitiformis
CCCCACCTCTCGCCCGCCTCTCCGTGCGGCGTGCTCGCTGCAGCATCCCCCCACCTCTCACCCGCCTCTCCGAGCGGCGTGCTCGCTGCAGAAGCCCCGCGCCTCTCGCCTGCATCTCCGAGCTGTGTGCTCGCTGCAGAAGCCCCGCGCCTCTCGCCTGCTTCTCCGAGCGGCGTGCTCGCTGCGGAAGCCCCCCACCTCTCGCCTGCATATCTGAGTGGCGTGCTCGCTGCAGCACCCCCCCACCTCTCGCCCGCCTCTCCGAGCGGCGTGCTCGCTGCAGCATCCCCCCACCTCTCACCCGCCTCTCCGAGCGGCGTGCTCGCTGCAGAAGCCCCGCGCCTCTCGCCTGCATCTCCGAGCTGTGTGCTCGCTGCAGAAGCCCCGCGCCTCTCGCCTGCTTCTCCGAGCGGCGTGCTCGCTGCGGAAGCCCCCTGCACCGTGCCTGCTTTTTCACCCGCCTCAAGTTCTTTGTAGTACTTGGTGAAGAATTCGGAGAATTTGGCGCGGTATTTGCCTTTGGCGTTGATGTTCAACAAAGCTTTCCATTCTTCCATGCATTGCTTGTCACGAAAGCAACGACCCTCAAACTTGGTCTTCTTGTTCTTGAAATGCTTTTGAAACCAATTTACCAGGCTACCACCGCTGGGAAGCTCCGGACCTGAATTCGGATGCCAATAATCAAAGCACATCTGTAGAGCATAAGCGATGTCATCGAAGTAGTCTTTAGATGTTTTTAAACATTCATAGACGCTCTGGATGTTCCCATGCCGATCCTCCTTGGTCAAGGGATCATGAAGATAACACCACTTGAAGATGATAAGAGCATAAAGGTAGATCTCAAATTTCTGAATAGGGTGTTTTGAATCCGGATACTTCATCGAATTCTGCCAATATTTCCCGCCAAAATCCTTGCCTCTCAGCTTCACAGTCATATATATGACTTTGGGCTGATTCCTAAGCCCTTGAGAGGGGCATCCGCTTAGGGTATGGGGGATCTAGGGACCCCTCTCCCGTCCTGTATTTGCAGGTCATTCATGTATGGCCCTACCCACTACCCTAAGAATGGGCGCCATAGGAGCATAGGAAAGGCAAATTCACTTTTGAAAAGTGCCCCCTTTTCCTCACACCCGGCTCTATATAGCTATGTGCCCCGTTTTGTGATGTCACACAGTGATACCCCCGACAGGGGGGGTCTGAAACCCTGCGATGCAGGAGCTCAGGTCCCGCCCTATGCGAACCCTACCCACTACCCTAAGAATGGGCGCCATAGGAGCATGAGAAAGGCAAATTCACTTTTGAAAAGTGCCCCCTTTTCCTCACACCCGGCTCTACATAGCTATGTGCTCCGTTTTGTGATGTCACACGGTGATACCCCCGACAGGGGGGGTCTGAAACCCTGCGATGCAGGAGCTCAGGTCCCGCCCTATGCGAACCCTACCCACTACCCTAAGAATGGGCGCCATAGGAGCATGAGAAAGGCAAATTCACTTTTGAAAAGTGCCCCCTTTTCCTCACACCCGTCTCTACATAGCTATGTGCCCCGTTTTGTGATGTCACACAGTGATACCCCCGACAGGGGGGGTCTGAAACCCTGTGATAAAGGAGCACACGTCCCGCCCTATGCGAACCCTACCCACTACCCTAAGAATGGGCGCCATAGGAGCATAGGAAAGGCAAATTCACTTTTGAAAAGTGCCCCCTTTTCCTCACACCCGGCTCTACATAGCTATGTGCTCCGTTTTGTGATGTCACAAAGTGATACCCCCGACAGGGGGGGTCTGGAACCCTGCGATGCAGGAGCTCACGTCCCGCCCTATGCAAACCCTACCCACTACCCTAAGAATGGGCGCCATAGGAGCATAGGAAAGGCAAATTCACTTTTGAAAAGTGCCCCCTTTTCCTCACACCCGGCTCTACATAGCTATGTGCCCCGTTTTATGATGTCACAAAGTGACCCCCCCGACAGGGGGGTCTGAAACCTTGCGATAAAGGAGCACACGTCCCGCCCTATGCGAACCCTACCCACTACCCTAAGAATGGGCGCCATAGGAGCATAGGAAAGGCAAATTCACTTTTGAAAAGTGCCCCCTTTTCCTCACACCCGGCTCTACATAGCTATGTGCTCCGTTTTGTGATGTCACAAAGTGATACCCCCGACAGGTGGGGTCTGAAACCCTGCGATGCAGGAGCACACGTCCCGCCCTATGCAAACCCTACCCACTACCCTAAGAATGGGCGCCATAGGAGCATAGGAAAGGCAAATTCACTTTTGAAAAGTGCCCCCTTTTCCTCACACCCGTCTCTACATAGCTATTTGCCCCGTTTTATGATGTCACAAAGTGACCCCCCCGACAGGGGGGTCTGAAACCCTGAGATGCAGGAGCTCAGGTCCCGCCCTATGCGAACCCTACCCACTACCCTAAGAATGGGCGCCATAGGAGCATGAGAAAGGCAAATTCACTTTTGAAAAGTGCCCCCTTTTCCTCACACCCGGCTCTACATAGCTATGTGCTCCGTTTTGTGATGTCACAAAGTGACCCCCCCGACAGGGGGGTCTGAAACCTTGCGATAAAGGAGCACACGTCCCGCCCTATGCGAACCCTACCCACTACCCTAAGAATGGGCGCCATAGGAGCATAGGAAAGGCAAATTCACTTTTGAAAAGTGCCCCCTTTTCCTCACACCCGGCTCTACATAGCTATGTGCTCCGTTTTGTGATGTCACAAAGTGATACCCCCGACAGGGGGGGTCTGGAACCCTGCGATGCAGGAGCTCACGTCCCGCCCTATGCAAACCCTACCCACTACCCTAAGAATGGGCGCCATAGGAGCATAGGAAAGGCAAATTCACTTTTGAAAAGTGCCCCCTTTTCCTCACACCCGGCTCTACATAGCTATGTGCCCCGTTTTATGATGTCACAAAGTGATACCCCCGACAGGGGGGGTCTGAAACCCTGCGATGCAGGAGCTCAGGTCCCGCCCTATGCGAACCCTACCCACTACCCTAAGAATGGGCGCCATAGGAGCATAAGAAAGGCAAATTCACTTTTGAAAAGTGCCCCCTTTTCCTCACACCCGGCTCTACATAGCGATATGCTCCGTTTTATGATGTCATACAGTGATACCCCCGACAGGGGGGGTCTGAAACCCTGCGATGCAGGAGCTCACGTCCCGCCCTATGCGAACCCTACCCACTACCCTAAGAATGGGCGCCATAGGAGCATAAGAAAGGCAAATTCACTTTTGAAAAGTGCCCCCTTTTCCTCACACCCGGCTCTACATACCTATGTGCTCCGTTTTATGATGTCACACAGTGATCCCCTCGAAAGGGTGGGGTCTGAAAACCCTATCTAAAAGGCGTATGCATGGCCTCACGTGCTTTGCGCTACACATCAAAACAACACTTTGCCATCTCCCCCAAGGCCCACATAGGCCAAAGAAAGTGAAGAGAAGTGAATTACCTTTTTAAAACTTCACCGCTTGCTCCTCATCCGAGTTGCATAGCTCCCTTGAGGAAGGAGCTTCGAAACCCTATTTTGTGCAATGCACACGCCAACTCAATGTACACGCGTGTATAACAAACAAACATCCGCCCTAGGGCTTCAATACGCCACGGGACCTAAAAGAGGAGTGCAATACCTTTCCAAAACAGTTTCATTTGCTCGGTTCCGAGCTCTATAGCTCCCTCGAAGAAATATCTAAGATGACCAATTATCTGCAATGCACAAGCCAGCCACAAACCGTGGTTAGAATAGCTCACAAACATCCGCCCTAGGGCTCACATACGCAAGTTAAACGGAAAGGGGGCACTCTTAGCTGCCGAAAACTTTTTGATTTGCTCGGTTCCGACATCTGTAGCTCATGCTATGAAATATTAAAGATGCCCTAGGAACAGCGGATCCTGCGGCTGCTCAATTTTCATGCGTGAATAACAAACAAACATCCGCCCTAGGGCTCCAATACGCCACAGGACCTAAAAGAGGAGTGCAATACCTTTCCAAAACAGTTTCATTTGCTCGGTTCCGAGCTCTATAGCTCCCTCGAAGAAATATCTAAGATGGCCAATTATCTGCAATGCACAAGCCCGCCACAAACCGTGGTTAGAATAGCTCACAAACATCCGCGTGTGGGCTAACGTACGCAAGTTAAACGGAAAGGGGGCACTCTTAGCTGCCGAAAACTTTTCGATTTGCTCGGTTCCGACACCTGTAACTCATGCTATGAAATATTAAAGATGCCCTAGGAACAGCGGATCCTGCGCCTGCTCAATGTTCACGCGTGAATAACAAACAAACATCCGCCCTAGGGCTCCAATACGCCACGGTACCTAAAAGAGGAGTGCAATACCTTTCCAAAACAGTTTCATTTGCTCGGTTCCGAGCTCTATAGCTCCCTCGAAGAAATATCTAAGATGGCCAATTATCTGCAATGCACAAGCCAGCCACAAACCGTGGTTAGAATAACTCACAAACATCCGCCCTAGGGCTAACGTACGCAAGTTAAACTGAAAGGGGGCACTCTTAGCTGCCGAAAACTTTTCGAATTGTACGGTTCCGACATCTGTAGCTCATGTTATGAAACATCAAAGATGCCCAAGGAACAGCGGAGCCTGCGGCTGCTCAATTTTCATGCGTGAATAACAAACAAACATCCGCCCTAGGTCCAACATAGAACACGGAAACCAAAAGAGGAGTGCAATACCTTTCCAAATCAGTTTCATTTGCTCGGTTCCGAGCGCCATAGCTCATGCAACGAACTAGCGAAGATGACGTTCACGTGAATTAAGTATCGCAATCTTCGAGAAGCCTACGCGCTTAAGCTGACGTCCTTGAGGTTGCAGTGAGGCCTCGCCGCATAAAACAAAAGTTACTGATATTATTAACAAAATATTCAACTCTCAGACCATAAACATATCGGCATCATGAGCCAGTCGGGAGCGAAATACGTTGTTGAGCTGCCGACTGCCGAGGTCCGTAAGAAAAAGGTAGACATTTATCGTCTAAATTCTGGCTTTTGACGAGAAAGACCAGACGTGTGTCGACACTCCCGCCTATAGTTTGTGGTTTCATTCAAGCGCTGGTCGCGAAGATCGGAAAAAGGGATTTACGGATTTTAATTTATGATCGTTTATGTCATGGCCTGTTCTGTGGCTGGTGTGGGGATGGGGTCTCGGTCTATTGATATTGGTCTATCACACGACTCACACGTCATCGTCACAGTATCGAGTATGTATGAGTACCGATTTATATTATGAGAACCAGTCCCCGCATAGTCAGCATAACTCTTAACTGTTAACTGATAACTCTAGAGAGTAATGATCGTTGATCGACATACGATTGTGCCGATTCCACGAAGAGCCGAAGACCATGATTATGCCCAATTGTGCTCGTTAGATTTGACTGTCTCTGCCAACGTGCCAAGACATAAATGTCCGATATTCAGATTGTCACTTTGGCTTCTAGATTTTGTCTAGATCCTGTCTTACTTTAATATTGTATATTCCTCATATATTGATATTTGGGTACCTTTAAATAGTAGTGACAATACCAAACAATGCCAAGACATGTTGAGTAATTTATCATATGGATATTTTTAATTATAAAATCTTTCTCATGTATAAATGCATATCAAAGTTCAAAATTTATAAATTAATGTACCGTACATGCGATGGTTATGACCAATCAAATGGAATGCGCCGTGTGACTACAAACTTCATGACTTTTCTCGTTGTTATTGCTTATTCGTTATTGTTTATATTGAATATTCGTTATTCATCACTCATCACTCTAAACACTCTTCGTAATGGACAATCTGTATCTCATCCGATTCATACTCATCGGATCGCCCTGCTGTAAGTGTTGGTGATATAATGATCAATATGAATATGATAATTTCAAGCACCCGTTTCCCGTGAGAAACCGAAATTGCCTACGTCAATAATGTTTGCACGAAAACTGGACCTGTTTATGATATGGCTCCTGTCGTTACGCTACCACACCATCGTCTTCGGCACCACGGTGACGGGGGACGGGATCGTCTGGCCGGGTAGACAGGGAACAAAAGTGACATATTTTGCCTATGACGTCAAGCAGGACAATCGATTAGGGGAGCTGAGTGAAACTTATGCAAATGAGCTGTATAGTGTTGAGAAATTCAACGGTCTACGCCTTCCGTTGCGAGGTCCTTACCATCCAGAATGGAGTGGATACAATTACCCCACATGTAAGTGTCCAGTTCCTCCTATTTTTTATTCCGCCCACATCCTGCAAGGTCTGCGTTCTGATAATGGTGTGGGGATTATCCCAGGCCCATGGATCGGTCACCCAGAGCCCGGGAACATTAGCGCGGAGGCCTATGCCTGTAACGCGCGAGACATCACTACTGCGAGAGCCGTGAACCCGGACGTGCAGCTTTTTGCAAGTTTGAAGATGGCTTATTACAACGGGACTTTTTATCCACCTTTTCCTGACTGGGCCATGTATAACGACACAGACATAGAAACCGGAGAGTGGGACGGTGAGAAGGCTACTCAAACGATCACGTCAAAATACGCTACCATGCTGGCGGATTTTCTAGATTATTTCGAAAACGTGCTTGGGATCGTCCACCAGTACCTCGGCCTTGAAAATGAAACTGGCTACATATCCCCCCAAGTGTTCGTGGTAAGTTTTTCGCAGTGTCGTTTCTCGGCTGCTTCGCCGGCGCTCGGCGCTGCACCCACATGTATGTATGCTTACCCTTGGACCGACTCCTTTGGCACACCCACATGTATGTATGCTTACCCTTGGATCGACTCCTTTGGCACACCCACATGTATGTATGCTTACCCTTGGACAGACTCCTTTGGCACACCCACATGTATGTATGTATGTATGTATATACGCATGTATATGCATATGTAGATAAATGTATGAAAGGAAAAAGGGGAAAGAGACACCCCAACCCGGGGTGTGGGTTTACAGCCCAACCTGGGATGTGGGCTTACAGCCCCCTCTGCTCAAAGTTATGTGTGTGTGTGTGTTGTCACTGGGGGGCATGCCAGCAGGGTCCGCTTACTCCGTAACCCAGAGACCAACAGTTGTTTGGCGACGATCGGTCACATCGTATCATCTTTCCATGCTGCTTTGCATTTGGGTTGGGAATATGTATGCGTTTGTGGTATCTTGTCACGGCCCCGCCCTGCTCTTGATTTGCTTTTCACATCCACTGGGATGATGGTGGGCTGGCTTTTGTTGGCCGATCTCATGCCGTTCAGTGTGTTGTTGCTGGCGAGCACTGCCTCTTGGAGAGCTCAGTAGATTCGTCTGTCGTGCCGCGAGGAGAGGCAGAAGGTGGTGATGTACACCTTCTGTGTTTTCCCTGGAATTTTGTGGGGAGCACTTAGGTGCCCGCATGTTTCCTTTTTTTGACATGGGGTGTCCATGCCGTGTGGTGTGACTGCATTCATGACATAACCATGGACCAACAGGTCCCATCCATCGACCGGGAGCCACTGGGGGGCATGCCAGCAGGGTCCGCTTACTCCGTAACCCAGAGACCAGCAGTTGTTGGGCGATGATCGGTCACATCGTATCATTTTTCCATGCTGCTTTGCATTTGGGTTGGGCATATGTATGCGTTTGTGGTATCTTGTCACGGCCCCGCCCTGCTCTTGATATGCTTCTCACATCCACTGGGATGATGGTGGGCTGGCTTTTGTTGGCCGATCTCATGCCGTTCAGTGTGTGTTGTTGTTGTTGTCACGGTTCCACCTCACTGCTCTCATATCCACTTGGTTGATGGTGGTCTGGCTTTTGTCGGCGGGCCTCATGCCGTTCAGTGTGCGTGTGTGTGGATTCGTCTGCCTTTGTTACAAGGAGAGGCAGAGGGTGATGATGTCCACGTTCTGTGTCTTGCCTTTATTCTGCGGGGAGCACTTCGGTGCCCGCACTTGTTCTTTCCGTTCACTGGATACGAGCAGTTAGGTGTCCGTGTTTGGCCCCAGACGTCCATGCCGGCGACAGATGGAATCATTTTTTGGGGTGCCCAGAGTGAGTAGGGGAGACCTTGGTGCAGCGTGTACCGCAGCTGGGGATCCCCTGTCTGGTTTGAAATCTTTAGCTTGCCTGGGCTTGAGCACTGGATTGGACTGTTTCCATGACGGACCTGCGGATGAACTGGAAAGCTGGATGAGCTCCCAGCTACGCCACATTTTCGGCTGTGATTCGTGTTTGTGATGGTTTCGCTTTGCGCTTGGTTTGGGATGTGTCGAAGTGAGTGCCATCTTGCCACGGCCCCGCCCTGTTCCTGAATGCTTCTCACTCCACTGGGATGATGGTGGGCTGGCTTTTGTCGGCGGATCTCATGCCGTTCAGTGTGTGTGTATTCATCGACCGCGAGCCACTGGGGGACATGCCAGCAGGGTCCGCTCACTCCGTAACCCAGGGACCAACTATTGTTGGGCGATGATCGGTCACATCGTATCATCTTTCCATGCTGCTTTGCATCTGGGTTGGGAATATGTATGAGTTTGTGGTATCTTGTCACGGCCCCGCCCTGCTCTTGATTTGCTTCTCACATCCACTGGGATGATGGTGGGCTGGCTTTTGTTGGCCGATCTCATGCCGTTCAGTGTATTCACGAGAGAAGAATACTGGCGGATATAAAGCGCTGCACAAACGGAGGCCCAGGACGCACAGAGAAGTCGACTGCAAAAAGTTTGGAAAAGTGGATTTCAAGGCGGACCGAAAATCTTTTTGACCAATCAATACCTTTAATTATTCAATGAATACATTCAATGTCTCTAAGGAGTCGCTTCTGCTTCACGGGAGAGCTCAAAACCGTAGCTCGCGCGCACAACTGAGAACTCGTGAAAAGTGCTCGCGGTGCGCTCGTTTGTTTTCAGGACACCATGGCTGCGCTCATCGAAATGGCAGCAGAGAGAGGATTTACAGTGCCGCTCATTGTCGTCCCAGATCTCTACACTCCAAAGCCGTCGTGGTACTCCGATGTCATCAAACTCGGTGGCGAAAAATACATTCACGTTGCAGGAACGCACTACTATGGAAGTGAAAGAGAGACTCTCAAGAACGGGCAAAGAACGACTCAGGTTGGTCTCCTCTCACATCCACGTGTTGCAGCCATATTCTCGTCCACCGATATACACTGTTCGGAGCGTTGTGAGATTAGTGCGAGGGAGTCACACTGAACTAAGCATGAACAACAATAATGCTGCTGCTGTTGCTAATAACTGTAGTTATAATGCCTGCCACGCCGTACCGGAGGCTGTGGCAATCTATGTGTGACACCCTCGAATACCAACGTGTCGAATATGATGTCTGCAAGAAAAATATGTTCCCGCCATGCAGGGTTCGGGGTTTAAGGTGACGGGGTTTTATGTCGTTCCCAGAATAAGTTGATACAATGGCATGCGGCTGCGCCAGCAGGAGTGCCACGGTGGCACACAGAGGTATCCGGGATAACCTTTCGTATGCTGATTACGACTCACCCAACTGCTCGCTTCCGGCTGTTGCGTCCTTTCTTTCGTGTTCGGCCTTCTTATCCAGAACAGAGGTACTGTGGACGGGTGGAAACGAGAAAAGTCGGTCGCCGGTTGCCACCCGGGGGTTTCGGCAGGTACACTGGTCGAAGGTGTCAGACATGCAAAATCAGTACGAAGAGTTCGACCTCCCGCGGCACGCCGACGAAGTGAACGAGCTGGACTGCGTCGAGAACCTACTGCTTCAGTTTGTAGATTTCGAATACGTGAACATGAGCGGCTATGTGTGGTGGTCCTACAAGAATGACGGCGACGACGTGGATGACTCAAAGCAGCATCACGCCATGTATGAGGTGACTGACGCGCTTGCGATGGCGACACCGGTCTTCATTGATGACTTTGACGGCCGATATGATCATCGTACGTTTCAGCTGCGAACCTGGAACTCATCAAACAAAGCCTCCTCGCCTCTCTTCTTATTCGCTATCCGGCGCTTTGTCTTTACTATGATAGAAGCATCCTCCCTCCTTGTATCTTCCTTCTGACCACAGATCCATGCGGCGCATTGATGCAAGCCTAGCTATGCTGGTCAAACACAGTCTGTGCTGTCCTTGGCACTCCGTCAGGCTTTCTCACCTACCGTCTGTCACGCTGTGCCACCCATCAGGGTGTGCCACTCTCAGCGTCACTGGTAGCTGTGCCACCCATAGGTCTACAACCTTCCTACAGTTGTTGCCATGTTATGGCGAAAGTTACAGACAGCGCAGCTGTCATTGCCACGTTCCCAGCCATCAGAGACGCTTTTTATATCAACGTTCCTCGGATATGCCAAGGGCGCAAGCCCCCCTGAGCCCGTCGCCCAGGCTGGTGTCGAGAGGCGCTGCAGATGTTTTTGCTGAGGTCCGCCAGGCTGGTGTCGAGAGGCGCTGCAGATGTTTTTGCTGAGGTCCGCCAGGCTGGTGTCGAGAGGCGCTGAATGTTTGTGAGGTCCGCCAGGCTGGTGTCGAGCGCTCAGTTGCTGGGACCTTGAGCCTGGTGTCGAGGCGCTGCAGTTGTTTTTGCTGGGTTTGCTGAGGTCCGCCAGGCTGGTGTCGAGAGGCGCTGCAGTTGTTTTTGCTGAGATCCGCCAGGCTGGTGTCGAGAGGCGCTGCAGTTGTTTTTGCTGAGGCCCGTTCGCTCGCCCGCAGCGTTCATGTTGACCACAATGGCTTACCGAGACGGCAACAAGCTGACAATATGGGCGACGAACAACAACAACACCATCTTCGGGAATTACCAGTTTGTGCTCGGAAGCGGAACGCTGGCCACGTGCACGAGCTCCACCTTCCTGGCCATCGAGTACATGCAGTACCACCTCACCAACGAGACCGAGCTCATCGAGGGAGGCGAGCCTCATCCCCTCCGGCCTTCCCTGAGACCCTCCCACGTCCCATCAAGGGAGGCGAGCCTCATCCCCTCCGGCCTTCCCTGAGACCCTCCCACGTCCTATCAAGGGAGGCGAGCCTCATCCCCTCCGGCCTTCCCTGAGACCCTCCCACGTCCCATCAAGGGAGGCGAGCCTCATCCCCTCCGGCCTTCCCTGAGACCCTCCCACGTTGCTGTGACGGTTGGCACGCTACAACGGGGTTGCTGTTAGGGCATGTGATGCAGCAATGGGGTGGAGCGCTGACGGCTGATGACTGAATGACTTAGTCTGTAGTCCTAGCCCTGCTCTGGTGTGCGGCTGATGACCGAATGACTTAGTCTGTAGTCCTAGCCCTGCCCTGCTCTGGTGTGCGGCTGATAACCAAATGACTTAGTCTGTAGTCCTAGCCCTGCTCTGGTGTGCGGCTGATGACTGAATGACTTAGTCTGTAGTCCTAGCCCTGCTCTGGTGTGCGGCTGATGACTGAATGACTTAGTCTGTAGTCCTAGCCCTGCTCTGGTGTGCGGCTGATAGCGATGACGTGGCGGGTGGTGCAATTGTGCGCTCCTGGGGAATGCAGGGGGGCGCAACGACCTTCCTGATGTCAATGCCTCCAAGTGCGAGATCCGTTACGGCTATGGCACAATCACTGCGGCTAACGCTTTCACGGTGCCCATCGAGAACTTCACCATCACCAAGATTACCCTGGACATCGTGGACGGAGACGAGAGCCCTAACCAGACGTTGACCTTCCAGGCCCACAGCGACACCTCCGTTCAGAACAAGAATGACCAGGCTCACCCCGACCGTAGCGAGTTCCGGCTCAACACCGATAAAAACAACTACGGGGCGTACGGCCTGCTGAAATTCGATACAAAGGCGAATGTCACGGGCACTGTGTTCAAGGCCACTCTGCACCTTCATGTGGCGGAGACCGACATCGTCGAGTTTATGGTGGAGCAGGTGGACGCGGACTTCGACGCCGCCACAGTGAACTGGACCACCCAGCCCACTCGCGCTCAGGTGTGCTCCCGCAGAGAGTGACGTGGCGTTGCTGCGTCGCCACAGTGTTGCAGCGAGCATGAGGCCGCAAGACCACCGAGTTCCGAGGGCGCGACGACTACAATTGGAATGGCACATCACAAAAACCGAAAGGCAAATTTTGGCAGACTTGCGTAGCTGTTCTTGGAATGACTCCACATCGTGCACGTGCTGGCACTTATACCCTCTTGCACGTGCTGGCACTTATACCCTCTCGCACGTGCTGGTACTTATACCCTCTCGCACGTGCTGGCACTTATACCCTCTCGCACGTGCTGGCAATTATACCCTCTTGCGCGTGCTGGCACTTATACCCTCTTGCACGTGCGGGCACTTTCACCCTCTTGCACGTGCTGGCACTTATACCCTCTTGCACGTGCTGGCAATTATACCCTCTTGCACGTGCTGGCACTTATACCTCTTGCTCGTGCTGGCACTTATACCCTCTTGCACGTGCTGGCACTTATACCACACTTGCACGTGCGGGCACTTTCACCCTCTTGCTCGTGCTGGCACTTATACCCTCTTGCACGTGCTGGCAATTATACCCTCTTGCACGTGCGGGCACTCACCCTCTCTTGCACGTGCTGGCACTTATACCCTCTTGCACGTGCTGGCACTTATACCCTCTTGCACGTGCTGGCACTTATACCCTCTTGCACGTGCCGGCACTTATACCCTCTTGCACGTGCTGGCACTACCCTCTTGCACGTGCTGGCACTTACACCCTCTTGCACGTGCTGGCACTTATACCCTCTTGCACGTGCTGGCACTTATACCCTCTTGCACGTGCCGGCACTTATACCCTCTTGCACGTGCTGGCACTTATACCCTCTTGCACGTACTGGCACTTATACCCTCTTGCACGTGCCGGCACGTATACCCTCTTGCACGTGCTGGCACTTATAACATGATGCCCCATTGGCCCAATCAGAGCCCTCTGCGCAGTCCTGCAGTTGCACTCCCCGCAGTTGCACGACTCGCGGACCTTCCCCTTGGCCTGCCATGCCAAACGTGCCGACTATGCCTTACTATCAGCAGCATCAGACCTGCTGCGCCCTGCTGCGGTGGGCGGAGTATAATCCCTCCCTCCAGCTCTCCTCCGATTCCCTCGTCGTGCCAGCTGTGCTGCCGATGCTTGTCCATTAAAAAGTGCTCTGCGCAGGAGTGATGCATAGGACTCGAGTGGTGTGCTTCTTGCGATCTTCCATCGTGTACGACCAATCACGTGCTCTTGGGCCGTTATTTCTCCTCCCCGAAGGCCAATGCCAACGAAGACCTCATAGTATGCAAAGAGCGCAGCACTCCCCAGCGTCCATTACCCTTGACCATAATTTGGCCTCCTTATCTATTCCGGGCCCCGCCCTTGATATGTTCCCCTCTGCCCCCTCCCTCCAACCCAACAGGTGATACTGAGTGCCGGCTCGTTACTGACAAACAACACATGGGCGAGCTTCGACGTGACCCGGGCAGTGGTCCCATACGGTGGCATGGTGGCTTTCCTCCTGTCCACAAACGACCTTTATACCTACTCTACAATCCACACTCTCGAGAGTGACTACCCGCCGACCTTGGAGGTTGCCTTCACGACCTCCGATCCACAACCGGAGGGTGCCTGCAACCCTCCACCGGCTGTGCCGCCCCCACCCCCTGAAGTGTTCTGCAAGGTGGACACGACGGGCACGTACGCAAAGTGCAATGACTACGACGAGCAGAACAATTACGCCAGTGAAGCAGAGATATACGCAGATGCAGTGAAAGGGCGCTATGCTGGGTATGCTTACAGCAGCGAGCAGGGCAAAGGGCAGCTGTTCTACGAGGACGAATGCCTGAGTGTCAACTCAGGTGGCGTACATAGGAGCCCTTCCCAGCGAGCACCATGCACGGCGTTGACCGGGCTCGGCAGCATGGAGGGCATTGACCGGGCTCGGCAGCATGGAGGGCGTTGACCGGGCTCGGCAGCATGGAGGGCGTTGAC
>LGRX02004793.1:15046-95347 GCA_001247695.2 Cymbomonas tetramitiformis
GCAGCATGGAGGGCGTTGACCGGGATTGGCAGCATGGAGGGCGTTGACCGGGCTTGGCAGCATGGAGGGCGTTGACCGGGCTCGGCAGCATGCAGTGCTTCCGACCAGCACATTCCATGGGGATAAAGAAGCATGCTGTTGCAGACTTCCCGCACAGTCGGCATGTTGAAGCAGCAGCTGTGTGTAGTTATGACTGCCTGCGTCACAATTTATGTCTGACTGGTTGCGTTGCATTTCATGTATGGCCGGCTGCATCGCATTTCAAGTATGACAGGCGGCGTCTCATTTCAAGTATGACCGGCTGTGTCGCAGTTCATGTATGACCGGCTGTGTCGCAATTCATGTATGACCGACTGCGTCGTAATTCATGCACCTTTGTGCGATGCATGGCGCAGGGGAATCGTTTTCGTACAACTGGTATATCTTTCGGAAGGATGCATGTGCGTCACCTCCACCATCCCTCCCGCCACCCCCACCGCCATCCTCCCCGCCACCACCAACCCCTGCATCCCCCACCGCCATCCTCCCCGCCACCCCCCACCGCCATCCTCGCCGCCACCCCACCGCCATCCTCCCCGCCACCACCCCCATCGCCATCCCCTCCCCCGCCACCCCCCACCACCATCCTTCCCGCGCGCCACCCCGACCGCCATCCTCCTCCCCGCCACCCCCCCACCATCCTCCCCTCCTCTACCGTCCTCCCCACCTCCCCCGCTTTCACCCTATCACCTTGCCCTTCCTCTAGCCCATCTCCACCACCGTCTCCACCATCTCCACCACCATCTCCACCATCACCGCCGCCACCGCCCTCACCGCCGCCTCCGACGATCACAACTAACGCAGGCGAATTGAATGCAACGGTATATTTCCAGGGGACTGCGGAGGAGACGTGCATTGCGATATCTGGCGAGGAGGACACCGAGAATGTCACCTCCATAGTGATCACGACGGTGTCGGGCCCGAGCAATGTGTCGTGGAGGTTTGAGAATACATCGGCGATGCACTCGACGCCGCTGTGCGGGTTCGAGGTTGGCGTGTATGATCTGGAGGCAGAGGTGAGACATATGGACGACACGAAGATCACGACGTGGGATGCGACAGTGACATGCCATGTTGCTCCTCCGCCACCGTCACCCCCTCCACCGCCGTCACCGACGCCGCCGCCTCCGCCACCGCCTTCCACCACCACCTCCCCAATCCCCCCCACTTCCTTCTCCGCCTCCACCTCCATCTCCCTCCACCTCCCTCTCCCATCCTCCCCCCCATCCCCAATCCCCCACTTCCTTCTCCACCTCCCTCTCCCTCTCCACCTCCCTCTCCATCATCCCCTCCCCGCCTCATCATCCCCCCAACTTCCTTCTCCACCTCCATCTCCCTCTCCACCTCCATCTCCATCATCCCCACCCCTTCCACAACCCCCTCCACCACTTCTTCTCCACCTCCATCTCCCTCTCCACCTCTCCACCTCCTTATCACTTCCCTCCCCCCACCTTCACCTCCTCCCGCCTCCACAACCCCCTCCCCTTGCCCTTCTTCACCCACCACCTTCACCACCCCTTACCTCCCCCTCCTCCCTCCTGCCCCCACCTTCTCCTCCTCCACCTCCCTCCTGCCCCCCACCTCCTCCTTCTCCGCCTCCGCCAAGCCCCACTCCTCCACCTCCGTCCTCCGACATTGTGGTGTCCTTCGATACGAGAGTGTCCGATCTTGTTTTGAGTGCACTCGAGGATCTGCAGTTTAAGGTGCCTCTCCCCTCGGTGCCCCATGGTGACCACAAGTTCTGCCATGTTTCGTATGGTTGCATCACGGTATGGAGCGATGCGAATCACAGCCGCTTGATGCACGTCACAGTGCTGATAGCCGGTGGTTGTGCGGGTGCACTATTTTGTGCAGGCGCAGTTCGAGATAGACTACAAGGCCACCGTGAGTGACGACGCTGGCGTGCCTACCGAGGATGTCATGATTAATGGGTATACTGCCGGCAGCGTGGTGGTGCGTACCAGCCGTATATCCCCGTTTGATAGCCTGCCATGGTCAACAGCTATGCTGCCTGCAGTGTGGTGGCGGGCTCAAGCGCTCTACACCCATTGAGCGGGCCTTCGGTCATGCCATGGTCAACGGCTATGCTGCCTGCAGTGTGGTGCTATGCACCGGGGCCATATGCCCGCTCGATGCCCTGCGGTCATGCCATGGTCAACAGCTATGCTGCCTGCAGTGTGGTGGCGGGCTCAAGCGCTCTACACCCATTGAGCGGGCCTTCGGTCATGCCATGGTCAACGGCTATGCTGCCTGCAGTGTGGTGCTATGCACCGGGGCCATATGCCCGCTCGATGCCCTGCGGTCATGCTATGGTCAGTGGCTATTTCTGCTCTACCGGGAGAAGAGGCGCTGTGCTCTAGCAGGGCGAGCCAGGGCAAGCCTTAGCTTTACCGGGGGTGCTTGACATTGAAGGACGGAAGGGGTTGCGGATGGTTTCGAGCAGGTGGACACTGCTGTGCTCTACCGGGAGACTCAGGTCGACGAGGCTGAAACCTTTTATGCTTATCTCAGCAGTCCGGAATCCGAGCCGTTCTCAAACTTCACAACCTATGGCAATGTATCAGTCGCGGAGGGATCCACGATTACAATCCCGACCCCTCCTCCACTGTCTCCACCGGCCAGCCCGTCAGGTGCATCTCCCTGCTTGCATTCCATCACTGCCCTAACCGCCCGATCTTCCAGCCTGGGAATCAAGGCACTGATGCCGACTGCCTTAACCGCCCGATCTTCCAGCCTGGGAATCGAGACACTGATGCGGACTGCCTAACCGCCCGATCTTCCAGCCTGGGAATCGAGACACTGATGCGGACTGCCCCTAACGCCCGATCTTCCAGCCTGGGAATCGAGACACTGATGCGGACTGCCCTAACCGCCCAATCTTCCAGCCTGGGAATCGAGACACTGATGCGGACTGGCATTGCACTCTCACTGCTTGAACAATGGTTTGGTGCATAGTTTGACAGAGCCGGAAACAGCGCAGTTTGTTCCGACACGCTTGCTTCGCTCGGGTCCCTGCCTCGCAACTCGCCACCCGCGACATGCGATTCACGCCGCCCACGATACGAAGCTGTTGCCACGCGCCTCTCGTGGGCTTTTGCGTGTGACTCGCCTCTGAGGCACAACGGTGCATAGCCGCAGCATCGAGGCAACCGCCCGATGATGGCGCAACTCCCTGGACTGACATCGCATGTCTCTCGAGCCCTTCGCGTATCGCATCGCATGGCACATGGCTCACGTGTAGCATCGCATGGCACATGACTCACGTGTAGCGTCACATGGCACATGACTCACGTGCAGCATCGCATGGCACATGGCTCACGTGCAGCATCGCATGGCACATGGCTCACGTGCAGCATCGCATGGCGTATGGCTTATGTTGAGGGTCGCATGCCGTATAACTTACGTGCAGTGTCGCATGGTGTAAGGTTCACGTGTAGCGTTCCATGGCGTATGGCTCACGTGTAGCGTTGCATGGCGTATGGCTCACATGTAGGGCCGGATGGTGTATGGCTTATGTTGAGGGTTGCATGCCGTATAACTTGCGTGCAGCGTCGCATGGCGTATGGTTCACGTGTAGCGTCGCATGGCACATGGCTCACGTGTAGGGCCGGATGGCGTACAGCTCATGTCGCATGGAGTATGACTCATGCTGCCTGGCATATGGCTCACGTGCATCACCGTGCAAGGCGCGACTCGCGTGCGATGTGTTCGGCTCACAAATCATGGCTGCCCATTGAAGGCTCACGGCTCTCGGGTCATGAGCTCCGCTCAAGTCCCTGGGACGTCATGACCTCACGTCTTAGTGCCTGCAAGTTCCATCCACCAGCGCATGCCCTGCAACTCGCGCATTTTAGCGAGTGGCTCGTGATTCGCGGCGTCCACCAACTCGCCATGCAACACATGAGTCACTTGGTCCATCACGGTGCCGCGCCTTTCAAACAGGCACCGATGACGACGACGATGAATTGTCGGCGCGGGCGAAGGCAGTGGTCGGCGTGTTGGCCATTGCGTTGATCCTGCCACTGCTGTGCCTCTGCCACATGTTGTATCTCCGCTTCTTCGTGGGAATGCTTCGCTCGAACAGCACTCAACAGGTGACAAGACCTCACATGCCTGCCTCAACATATGTGCCAGTCTTTTTGCACGCGTCTTGTGTCTGTAGCGGGACTTGGGTTTCTGGGGCGCTGAGGGGGGCTCAGCAGATGTATTACAATTCCTCTGGATCCCACCATCCCACTTGCTGCATGTCTTGATTCGCTGTTCGTCTTGATACCTTGGGGGGGCTTGGGGTTTCGTGGCACTTAGTTGTGCTGAGGTTTATTTTAGGGATGAAACGGCATTGAGTGCATTAGCGTTGCTGGTCTCGCATACTCTGCAGGACGCCTCGTGGTGCTACTTCAGGGAAGTTACATCATTATGAATAGAGATGCGGGTGTTACGGGTTTCCGCACAATAGATGCAACCGAGAGTATCATAGGGAGCACCTTGGCGAGGGAATATACCCCATTTTGAGCGGCGCGGGGCGTATAACAGGGGAGGCCGATATCACCAGTGGCAGATATCCCGCATCAAGATGGTGCAGGAGGGTTCCTGATGTCTCCGAGCTTCAGCCGTGGTGGCAGCCGTGGTGGGGATGTGGGAGATGTCGAGAGCTCGTCCAAAGTGCACTTCCCACCGGGCATGGACCAGAAGGAAGGCCTCGAGGCCAGCGCCCTGCCTGCTCCAAATGGCGCCCAGGGGACCGACATGATTCACTCAGGGCCTAACCCGGCATACCAGCAGTCCGGGAAACCTGCCTCTTTTGGTGTATTAGCTCCTGAAGGCAAACCCGCTACAGCTCCATCTTCAGCACCGATTTCATCTCCATCTCCTGCCCACTTCTCGGCTCGTCCGGCGGTGCATTCACGAGTGCCAACTCCAGATCGTACTACATCCCTCGCTCCAGTCCCATTCCCAGGTCCAGGTCCAGCTCGATCCCCATCTCTAGCTCCAGTTCCATCCCCTTCTCTAGCTCCACCTGCAGTTCCAGGTCCCACTTCAGCTCCAGCTCGGAATTCTGCCCCAAAGGTTGGCATGCTCACTCCGACCCACATTGCGGCTAACCCGGCTGCTGCTCCCTCTCCTGCTCCTGGCCCAGTTCCCTTTCATGCAGTCACTTCACCTTCTGCTCCAAACGCGGGTGAGCAAATCCCTTTAGTCAACCCAGTGCGCTTCTCCCCGGGCCCAGCTCCCACTGCTGTTGCCATGCAGCCATACGTGAAATCGGGAGCACCTCCACAACAGATATGGCCAGCCACTATAGCAGAAACGGATGCGGAGCAAGCTTCAAGTAAGCAGGAGAGGTACAAAATGACCCCCGAGGTGCATGCTGCCGCCCTGTCGGGTCACCTGTCACAGCTGCAGGCCCTGATCGATTTGAATAACGTGAACGCTCGATGGGATGATGGGATGACCGCGCTGCACATTGTCATCAAATCGGGTCATATGGGCGTAGTACCTGCCCTGTTGAAATGCGGAGCCTCGAATATACCCTTTGATACCGCTGGGATTGAACGGCGGCGCACCACCCCTCTGGCACTGGCCGCGATCTATGGGTACACGGCAGCCATCCAGCAGATGCTCCTGGCCTGGCGGGTTAACTACGACGAAGTTCAGGCTGCCCTGGATCTAGCTGTCCAAAACGAGAGTGATAGCGCCGCGAAAGCGTTGAAGGTGCCTACCCTCCACCCCCCTGCAGCTGCTTAAGTAATATCGAAGATTGTTGAGAGCATTCTCGTGGAGTGACTTGCATGAGGTGCGCAGGGTTGAGGGCGTCAGCCAGTATGCCGCGCCAGAAACTGCGTCCTCGGTGTAGCTTGAGGGCGTCAGCCAGTATGCCGCGCCAGAAACTGCGTCCTCGGCGTAGCTTGAGAGCATGATGACGGAGAGGTTCTGTGACTTGTCACCTCATGATGACACCATGAAAGCTACTCCAAGCCATTCTTATTGCAACCTAATTCCGATCAATCTGTCCCAGGTTACACATATCACTTACACATCGGTTGCTACTTCACGGAATTGATTGCTATGATGATATCGTTCGGCATGCGCGTGTGTATGCTTATCCTTGCGAATCCTTTGGCACCCCGAAGCCACAGGAAACTGCACTATGTACCCACGCCGGGGATCAAAGGATTCAGCACACACTTCGGGACACTCATCCGGATTCTCCGGAGCTCACTAGTGAAGAATGGGACCCCCTAAGCCTCGCTGAGCCACCCGAGCCCCTCTGCATCTGCACCGCCAGCGCACTGCCACCTTGTGCCTGAAGCCGGTTCATCCCTGCCCCCCGAGCTGCGCGAGCCATATCTCCACCACCAAGCCCACGCGCAAGACCACCCCTCTGCTCCCTGAGCCTCACTGGGCCACCTGAGCCCCTCTGCGGCTGTCCTGCCGGCGCACTGCTGCTGTGTCTCTGGAGCCGGCTCACCTCCGCCAATCGAGCCACCCCTCCACCACCAAGCCCACATCCCACATCACCCCGCTGCCCCCTACAGCCTGATCTCAAGAGAGCTTGCCCACCCACGCCACGGCCAGAATACCCAAGGGCTGTCCCAAGGGGCTCAGAATGATAAACTGGGTTGCCCTCATCCAAACTTGCGCATCCGCCACCGACTAGCGCCTGTAGCCCTCTACCCCCAGCACCAACTCCCCGTGACTGGAGCCCTTGCGCTGATTGCCTTGCGAGGTGGCCGCGAACTTGAGCAATGCGCTCCACACTTGCGCTGTAACTGTCACGCGGCACTGTTCCTACTTGGGGTCCCATCCCCACAGTTGCCTGTGTGTCCCAAGCCCTCCCGGTGGCCGATAGTTCACCACCCGGTCGTCGCCTTCCCGACAGCTGCTCACTGTTAGTTCCGGCACGGCCAGCAACCTTGCCCGGTGGGCAAGGAAGCTGATGAGATGCCGTATGCTGCCGTGCAACCTGTTGTAAGTGGTCATCGCTGTCGGATGGGCCCCCGGGCTCTGAGGGGCCCGGCGTGTGTCAACTCCACCCGCGGACCTCCCCACATCTCCCCCGTCATCCTCATCAGTCCCCCCCATGCCATCAACCCCCCAAGAAGGCCGGCCACCCGCCTGCTCGCCCCCATCAAGGTGGCCACCCCTCCCTCAGCCAAGGCCATTGCTTGCTCCGGCGAGGCCTCACTCTGCTCCTGAGTCCAGACCCCATTCTCCGGGCCCGGCGACAAAAGGTCATCCCACTCATTCAAGATATCCTCGACACTTGACGTCGCCTGGCTGAGCCCGCCTATGCCTGCCCTCCCCCCTCCAGATCGCGCCTCGGCGGTGCCCCCTCCTTGACCCCCCACAGTGCCCAGATGCTCCGCCTCCCGCCGCACGTCCTCCATGCTCTCCAAAAGCTTCGATGCCATCGCGCCTGCCTCGCCTGCCTCACCGGAAGCCTGCCCAGACCGCTCACGTTGCGTTCCCTCAGATTCCTGCGTCCCACCGCCAGACCCATCCTGCGTGGCATAGTCTGTCTCCTCGAACGCGCCCTCCCACGCTCTGTCCATCAGCGCCAACCTCTCCGCCCCTTCCTGTCTCTCCGCCTCGCCCCGATCCAGGTCCGGGCCCATGCCTCCTCCCACACGCCCTCCGCCAGCCCAACGCCACCCACTTCCGGCCGGACATCGCCCTACAGCCCGCCTGATGATCAGCCCTGCAACCCCCCGTGCAAGCGCGAAAGAAAGCAGCCGGACCCACTTCTCCTTCCAGCCCACAGCCCCGCCACGTGCCGCTTCCTCGTCCTCGTCCTCGTCCTCGTCCACGTCGCCGTCCACCTGCTCTCCCCCTTCCGCGTTCGCCTCCATGTACCGCCGCTCCCTGAAGCGCCGCTGCGTCTTCCGAAGGAATCCATACGCCGCAGGCCCTAGCCCACCATACACCTCCACCCCAAAGGGGATGAAGTGATGTGGGCGGACATCCCCGTACGTCGCCCGTACCTTGCTCTCCTATACCTTCTTCGCCGCCGCCCCGGGGGCCATCATGGCCGCTCCCAGGTGCGCGTCTGACATCGGCCGCGCCGTGGCCACATCAAACAGCACATGCTGGCCCGGTCCCTCCGCATCCAGCACTGTCACATCCGGGCAATGATTCCGTGAGTAGGTCAGGTAGCCCGCGAAGTCATCGTGCAATGCAGACGCCAAGGGATAGGCAGACTTGGCCACCTCGAACAGCACCCTCTGCAGTTTGTGGTGGATGAAAGAGTACCAATTTCCTCCCCCAGCCCCCACTCCCCCCCGGCATGCCAGTAAGTGTGTCCCGGTGGGATCCCGCTCTCCTCCACAATCGGCACTCCTCCACTTGGCCAAGGAGGGGCTGCTCTGCATGAAGAATGTGTCGCAGGGCCACCCGGTATTCCGCCGAACTGAGCTCCAGGGCTGGGCAGCATGGAACACCCCTCAAGAAAGCAGGCCCAATGCTGTTGAAGGTCACCGAGAAAAGCCAAGGGAGCCGAGACGCCTCCACGTGCCCAGCCAGCCAAAGCCAATCCGCAGAGTGGAGAACAGCAGCATAGACCCGTTGGGCACGTTTTTGAGACCTGCTGTAATCACTCAACTTCTTGACGTCGTCCGCCTTTGGCACTTGTGGTGGCAAATGCTCATTTGCTCGCCTCGCCTCCCCAATCACCTCCATCGCCTCCGACACCTTCTGCATGGCCGCTTGCAAAGAATTAACATAAGGCAAGTCGCTCTCAGCCCCGAGGTCCGCCGTCACTGTTGGAAAGAGCTCCCGCATATCCTCCCAGACTTGCGCAAACCCACCAAGCCAGGCCGCACTGCTCACCCTCGCCGCCTTATTCAGGCCCATCCCATGCGGGAGGGTGGCAAACTCACAGGAATGCCACGCCAATCCACCGCCAGGCAGCAAGTCCCGCAACGCCCCCTTCATCCTTCTGTCATGCTCCTCAGCCGCCTCCCGCATCATCTCCGGCAGCACACCTCGCAGCCAGAACCCCAGCCTCGGGTGGGCACAGAATCGACGCAGGAGCCCCTGGGCCTGCGCATGCCCAAGCTTGTTCAAGAGGGGCAGGATGCCACATAACTCCTCCACCTTCTTCAACATCTCCACACTGACCGCCTCTGCCTTCCCCACCGGCACCCCCACGACGTCGATGAAGTCCAGCTCCCCCCGCGCACCCGGCATCCCGGCCTCGAAGCAACTGGCGTCCCCCTCAGGCGAGAAAGCCGCTGACTTCACCGGCTGAATATCCAGGCCAATCGCCACTGCCTCCTCCATATAAGTCTCATACGCGAGCGCCGCGGCAACCGGAGGGCCCAGGAAGAAAGCGTCATCCAAGTAGGCAAAGATGACCACGCTAGGGTGTCCCTCCTGAACCCGCTCCAGCACCACCTGCAACGGAGCAGCCAAGTAAAGCGGCCCCAGGGGGTCCCCCTGCTGCGTGCCCTCCTTCGACTTGACAAATCGCATCACCGAGCCATCAACGCCCCCCAGCCGAAACCCCAGGTTCGCCTCCACCCCATGACAAAGGTCCGTCCATGCCCACAGCTCCGGGAAGTCCCGCTCGATAGCCTCAAACATTGCCTCACGGTGCACCTCATTGAAGGCATTCCTGGCATCTGCCTTAACACAGACCCATTCCGGGTGCCGGTCCAGGGCCGCCTGAACAGTGTGGACCCCCAGGTCCGCCCCTCCCTTCACCGCAACCCCAATCTGGGCCGCCCGCAGTCCACCATGGTCATCATCTTGTCGACGCCCACAAAATCGAGCCCTGAGGGCCTTCGCACGCTGCCTGCATATGACCTTCGCCACTAGCTTCCGGAGAACTTCGCCACACGCAATGGGCCGGACGTTGACGCCGAGGACGTCCTTCCGCAACGCCACTAACCTAGCGCCTGCCAACCACTCCCGAACCCCCGCCGGGGCCCGACCTGCCGCCAGATGGTTGCACACCTCCAACAGTGCATCTCGCCCACCAGAGACATGGACCGCCCACATATGCTGCCAGCGTCACTGAGAGCTGCCCGGTCCCGAGGCCCGCGGCAGGTTACGCATTACATCATCGAACGTCTTCTCATCCAGCTCAAGCGCCTGCCCCCGAAGCTCCCGCCGGCGATGCTCTCCCATATCGCGCCTCCTGCCTGTCCCAGCCGGGTGCAACCGCTCCAGCTTCAGCAACGTCTCCTCCGTCGCTGGTGCCAGCTTGGCCAACTCCAGCCTCTTTGCTGCCTTTCCCAGCTGCCCCGCCTTCACCAACCGCACAGCATCTCGCAGCACCCGTTCCTCATCCGCCTCGGCCACAGCTCGTCGATCCCCCGGCACCTCCGCATGCAGCCCCTCCCACTCGCCGCGTAGGAAGCGGGCGCAACGCTCCTTAATGACCTGGGCCACACCCTGCTTCACCCCCTGCTGGACCGGCTGAAGAACCAGGCGCGGGAGTAAAAAGAACAGCTTGTAGGCCTCGACGTCCTCTGTGTCCACCCGCATCCTCCGAAGCGCGACCATCACACACTCGGTGAACAGTCCCCACAACTTCTTCGGCACCATCAGGGAAGGGAAGTCGCTCACAGCACACTCGTCGACACTCAGTCCTCGCAGCCATGTCCACCCCGCCTCTCCAAGCCCATCCGGGTCCCCCACCAAGCTCTCGCCTCCGTGCTGCCCCTGCGCCCGATCCGCCGCCCGTGGATTGCCCCGGCCCCCACTGCCGCCTCCCCCCTGAGCCGGCGCACAGCGCTGAGCATAACTAGCCAGACAGCCCCCACCCCGACCTTGATGCTGCCGTAATCCAGTCTCCGAGAGGCTATGTCCACAGCTCTGCTCAGGGCACCGCGTGAGCCTCGCCGCAGACAGCAGAAGCCCCGATGCGTCAGGATGGCTCCACCGAAAATGCTCCGTCAGGGCTCGTCTGCTTTCTAGGGCCCCCACCGAGCACCCCGGCACCGAGCAGACCACACCCCCCACCCGCTGTCCTGCCCCCTTCCGCCCGCCATTTCCCTCGAGCTGCGCCGACCCACTAGTCCCTCCCGAGGCACCCCCCAACGGTCTCAGTGGCTCCACAGCCCCTCCCACACCCGCCACATCAGCCCCGCGCTCTGCCCCCACCGTCCTCGTTCCTAACCTTACCCAGTGGACACCCTCACCCGCCACCCCCACGGCCTCCTCACCACCCAACTGTTCCACCGCTACAGCACCACTCCCAAGATCAACGCTAACCCCATCCGAACGCCCCGACAGTTCCAACCGAAGTGACAGACGAGGGCCCTCCACGCCCTCTCCGCTGCTCACTGCCATCCCACCCGCCAGACCATCCACTCCGGCCCGGTCCTCCCCGCTGACCCCCTCAGTTTCGCCACCCGCACCCGCGCCCGCATCCCCCCGAGGCAACCGCCGCCAACCCATAAGCAAGCCCTTTTCCGCCTCCCTGCTCCAGCCACCAACCGTCTTCACCCCGACGCGCCGCCCACCACCCCGCCTGGACAGGAAACCGTCATGATCACCCGGGCCTCTCGGCCTGTCCTCCAGGAACACCTCCTCTCTCTCCGGGTTCCCATCAAGGTACTCAATCACCGTCGCCCCCTCCACAGATGCCCCCCCCCCTAACCGTCCACCATACCAGCTGCGCTCACCTGGCCAATACACCTCCACCAGGGTGCCCACTGGCAACGCCGCCATCGCTGGGCCTACACTTTGCCCAGCCGATCTCCCACCATCAACACGCCTTTCATTATTTACACTATCCGTGACCGCCAGGTCCGCCGCCTGCCCAGCCACCCTTTCCATATTTACACTATAAACAAACCCCTCATTCGCCCGATTACCTTCATAAGAACTCATAGTCATAATTCATTCATTCGAACACCACGCCCAGTGACGCTCACCACCTGCCACCAAGCCGAAAAACCAAAACCAAAATCGAGCCAAAAAACAGCATCCGGAAACTCATCGCCATGGATTTGCAACCGGCCGTGGCCTTAGGAGTCCTGCCTCTCACCCCGGGGGATTGGGCGGGCAGGTGCTGACGCCAGCAGAGGCATCCGTCAGATACAAATGTATCCAATATACTGGACAGTCAGCTGGGTTGGCCTGGATGGGCGCTCTATGCCAACCGCGCGGAGGGCTGTCTGTGCAAAAGTAACCGCGCCCCGAAGGTCTCCGGTACCCTCGACCGTTGCTATTGATGCAAAAGCCATCTGCTGTTGGCTCCCCAAACAAATATATGAAACCATGCCTGCACAGGCGCAAAATATGTACACAACTCGAACAACACGTGTGTGCGTCAAACCCAAGACCGGATCTGGACCGTAGAGAGCAACGGCAAGCGACGGCCACCACACCAGAAGTGCGGATTCGTCCTTACGGGCCCGGGTCCAGACCACACCCAACCGACACCACCGCAAACACAACTAACACAATCAACACAAGAAGAAGAACACACAACCAAGGCTCCGATCGGCGAAGGCAACAGCCAACACCCTGCACTCGGAGGCCTCAGCAGGGAATCCCGAGCGCTATCAACCGACACCACACGTAACCCTAGCCGTGTGGGGGGGTCATACCCCTCAGCCGGCAAACGCTCCCCCCTCCATTCTTTGTCCCCCCGCCAATCCGGCGAGGGTTAGGCCCCGGGGGGAGGGCCCTGCGCGTGTGTGTGTATGCTTATCCGTGCGAATCCTTTGGCACCCCGTAGCCACAGGAGACTGCACTATGCGCGTGTGTGTGTATACTTATCCTTGCGAATCCTGTGTGTGTGTGTATGCTTATCCTTGCGAATCCTTTGGCACCCCGTAGCCACAGGAGACTGCACTATGTACCCACGCCGGGGAATCCTGTGTGTGTGTGTGTGTGTCCGTTACCCAGAGACCAACAATTGTTGGGCGATGATCGGTCACATCGTATCATCCTTCCATGCTGCCTTGCATCTGGGTTGGGAATATGTATGAGTTTGTGGTATCTTGTCACGGCCCCGCCCTGCTCTTGATTTGCTTTTCACATCCACTGGGATGATGATGGGCTGGCTTTTGTTGGCCGATCTCATGCCGTTCAGTGTGTGTGTGTGTGTAACTCCCTCTCCGTGTACAGTGCTCATGGTTATTACACATGCCGGGGGACTTGTGTTCTTTGACCTTGATATGAAGTACTGGCGGATCGCTGTGAACGGGGACGGCCGCCGGGTGGAAGTGGGTTTTGGGAGGCGGTCATCCCTGTGGTGCCATTCTGGCGGGCACTGCCTCTTGGAGAGCTTGGTAGATTCGTCTGTCGTGCTGCGAGGAGAGGCAGAAGGTGGTGATGTACACCTTCTGTGTTTTCCCTTGAATTTTGTGGGGAGCACTTAGGTGCCCGCATGTTTCCTTTTTTTGACATGGGGTGTCCATGCTGTGTGGTGTGACTGCATTCATGACATAACCATGGACCAACAGGTCCCATCCATCGACCGGGAGCCACTGGGGGGCATGCCAGCAGGGTCCGCTTACTCCGTAACCCAGAGACCAACAGTTGTTTGGCGACGATCGGTCACATCGTATCATCTTTCCATGCTGCTTTGCATTTGGGTTGGGAATATGTATGCGTTTGTGGTATCTTGTCACGGCCCCGCCCTGCTCTTGATTTGCTTTTCACATCCACTGGGATGATGATGGGCTGGCTTTTGTTGGCCGATCTCATGCCGTTCAGTGTGTAACTCCGTAACCCAGAGACCAACAGTTGTTTGGCGACGATCGGTCACATCGTATCATCTTTCCATGCTGCTTTGCATTTGGGTTGGGAATATGTATGCGTTTGTGGTATCTTGTCACGGCCCCGCGCTGCTCTTGATTTGCTTCTCACATCCACTGGGATGATGGTGGGCTGGCTTTTGTTGGCTGATCTCATGCCGTTCAGTGTGTGTGTGTGTGTGTGGTTTATCCCTGAATCTGAAGTACTGGCGGATCGCTGTGAACGGGGACGGCCGCCGGGTGGAAGTGGGTTTTGGGAGGCGGTTATCCCTGTGGTGCCATTCTGGCGGGCACTGCCTCTTGGAGAGCTCGGTAGATTCCTCTGTCGTGCTGCGAGGAGAGGCAGAAGGTGGTGAAGTACACCTTCTGTGTTTTCCCTGGAATTTTGTGGGGAGCACTTAGGTGCCCGCATGTTTCCTTTTTTTGACATGGGGTGTCCATGCTGTGTGGTGTGACTGCATTCATGACATAACCATGGACCAACAGGTCCCATCCATCGACCGGGAGCCACTGGGGGGCATGCCAGCAGGGTCCGCTTACTCCGTAACCCAGAGACCAACAGTTGTTTGGCGACGATCGGTCACATCGTATCATCTTTCCATGCTGCTTTGCATTTGGGTTGGGAATATGTATGCGTTTGTGGTATCTTGTCACGGCCCCGCCCTGCTCTTGATTTGCTTTTCACATCCACTGGGATGATGGTGGGCTGACTTTTGTTGGCCGATCTCATGCCGTTCAGTGTATGGTGTGTGTGTTTTGACATGGGGTGTCCATGCTGTGTGGTGTGACTGCATTCATGACATAACCATGGACCAACAGGTCCCATCCATCGACCGGGAGCCACTGGGGGGCATGCCAGCAGGGTCCGCTTACTCCGTAACCCAGAGACCAACAGTTGTTTGGCGACGATCGGTCACATCGTATCATCTTTCCATGCTGCTTTGCATTTGGGTTGGGAATATGTATGCGTTTGTGGTATCTTGTCACGGCCCCGCCCTGCTCTTGATTTGCTTTTCACATCCACTGGGATGATGGTGGGCTGACTTTTGTTGGCCGATCTCATGCCGTTCAGTGTATGGTGTGTGTGTTTTGACATGGGGTGTCCATGCTGTGTGGTGTGACTGCATTCATGACATAACCATGGACCAACAGGTCCCATCCATCGACCGGGAGCCACTGGGGGGCATGCCAGCAGGGTCCGCTTACTCCGTAACCCAGAGACCAACAGTTGTTTGGCGACGATCGGTCACATCGTGTCATCTTTCCATGCTGCTTTGCATTTGGGTTGGGGGAATATGTATGCGTTTGTGGTATCTTGTCACGGCCCCGCCCTGCTCTTGATTTGCTTCTCACATCCACTGGGATGATGGTGGGCTGGCTTTTGTTGGCCGATCTCATGCCGTTCCGTGTATGGTGTGCGTGTTTTGACATGGGGTGTCCATGCTGTGTGGTGTGACTGCATTCATGACATAACCATGGACCAACAGGTCCCATCCATCGACCGGGAGCCACTGGGGGGCATGCCAGCAGAGTCCGCTTACTCCATAACCCAGAGACCAACAGTTGTTTGGCGACGATCGGTCACATCGTATCATCTTTCCATGCTGCTTTGCATTTGGGTTGGGAATATGTATGCGTTTGTGGTATCTTGTCACGGCCCCGCCCTGCTCTTGATTTGCTTCTCACATCCACTGGGATGATGGTGGGCTGACTTTTGTTGGCCGATCTCATGCCGTTCAGTGTATGGTGTGTGTGTTTTGACATGGGGTGTCCATGCTGTGTGGTGTGACTGCATTCATGACATAACCATGGACCAACAGGTCCCATCCATCGACCGGGAGCCACTGGGGGGCATGCCAGCAGGGTCTGCTTACTCCGTAACCCAGAGACCAACAGTTGTTTGGCGACGATCGGTCACATCGTATCATCTTTCCATGCTGCTTTGCATTTGGGTTGGGAATATGTATGCGTTTGTGGTATCTTGTCACGGCCCCGCCCTGCTCTTGATTTGCTTTTCACATCCACTGGGATGATGGCGGGCTGACTTTTGTTGGCCGATCTCATGCCGTTCAGTGTATGGTGTGTGTGTTTTGACATGGGGTGTCCATGCTGTGTGGTGTGACTGCATTCATGACATAACCATGGACCAACAGGTCCCATCCATCGACCGGGAGCCACTGGGGGGCATGCCAGCAGGGTCCGCTTACTCCGTAACCCAGAGACCAACAGTTGTTTGGCGACGATCGGTCACATCGTGTCATCTTTCCATGCTGCTTTGCATTTGGGTTGGGGGAATATGTATGCGTTTGTGGTATCTTGTCACGGCCCCGCCCTGCTCTTGATTTGCTTCTCACATCCACTGGGATGATGGTGGGCTGGCTTTTGTTGGCCGATCTCATGCCGTTCAGTGTATGGTGTGCGTGTTTTGACATGGGGTGTCCATGCTGTGTGGTGTGACTGCATTCATGACATAACCATGGACCAACAGGTCCCATCCATCGACCGGGAGCCACTGGGGGGCATGCCAGCAGAGTCCGCTTACTCCATAACCCAGAGACCAACAGTTGTTTGGCGACGATCGGTCACATCGTATCATCTTTCCATGCTGCTTTGCATTTGGGTTGGGAATATGTATGCGTTTGTGGTATCTTGTCACGGCCCCGCCCTGCTCTTGATTTGCTTCTCACATCCACTGGGATGATGATGGGCTGACTTTTGTTGGCCGATCTCATGCCGTTCAGTGTATGGTGTGTGTGTTTTGACATGGGGTGTCCATGCTGTGTGGTGTGACTGCATTCATGACATAACCATGGACCAACAGGTCCCATCCATCGACCGGGAGCCACTGGGGGGCATGCCAGCAGGGTCCGCTTACTCCATAACCCAGAGACCAACAGTTGTTTGGCGACGATCGGTCACATCGTATCATCTTTCCATGCTGCTTTGCATTTGGGTTGGGAATATGTATGCGTTTGTGGTATCTTGTCACGGCCCCGCCCTGCTCTTGATTTGCTTCTCACATCCACTGGGATGATGGTGGGCTGACTTTTGTTGGCCGATCTCATGCCGTTCAGTGTGTGTGGTTTATCCGGGTGGAAGTGGGTTTTGGGAGGCGGTTATCCCTGTGGTGCCATTCTGGCGGGCACTGCCTCTTGGAGAGCTCGGTAGATTCGTCTGTCGTGCTGCGAGGAGAGGCAGAAGGTGGTGAAGTACACCTTCTGTGTTTTCCCTTGAATTTTGTGGGGAGCACTTAGGTGCCCGCATGTTTCCTTTTTTTGACATGGGGTGTCCATGCTGTGTGGTGTGACTGCATTCATGACATAACCATGGACCAACAGGTCCCATCCATCGACCGGGAGCCACTGGGGGGCATGCCAGCAGGGTCTGCTTACTCCGTAACCCAGAGACCAACAGTTGTTTGGCGACGATCGGTCACATCGTATCATCTTTCCATGCTGCTTTGCATTTGGGTTGGGAATATGTATGCGTTTGTGGTATCTTGTCACGGCCCCGCCCTGCTCTTGATTTGCTTCTCACATCCACTGGGATGATGATGGGCTGGCTTTTGTTGGCCGATCTCATGCCGTTCAGTGTGTGTGTGTGTTTTGACATGGGGTGTCCATGCTGTGTGGTGTGACTGCATTCATGACATAACCATGGACCAACAGGTCCCATCCATCGACCGGGAGCCACTGGGGGGCATGCCAGCAGGGTCCGCTTACTCCGTAACCCAGAGACCAACAGTTGTTTGGCGACGATCGGTCACATCGTGTCATCTTTCCATGCTGCTTTGCATTTGGGTTGGGGGAATATGTATGCGTTTGTGGTATCTTGCCATGGCCCCGCCCTGCTCTTGATTTGCTTCTCACATCCACTGGGATGATGGTGGGCTGGCTTTTGTTGGCCGATCTCATGCCGTTCAGTGTATGGTGTGTGTGTTTTGACATGGGGTGTCCATGCTGTGTGGTGTGACTGCATTCATGACATAACCATGGACCAACAGGTCCCATCCATCGACCGGGAGCCACTGGGGGGCATGCCAGCAGAGTCCGCTTACTCCATAACCCAGAGACCAACAGTTGTTTGGCGACGATCGGTCACATCGTATCATCTTTCCATGCTGCTTTGCATTTGGGTTGGGAATATGTATGTGTTTGTGGTATCTTGTCACGGCCCCGCCCTGCTCTTGATTTGCTTCTCACATCCACTGGGATGATGGTGGGCTGGCTTTTGTTGGCCGATCTCATGCCGTTCAGTGTGTGTGGTTTATCGGGTACTGCCTCTTTGGGAGCGTCGGGGATTCGTCTATGGCTCGCTCTTTCTTTGTCCAGTGCCTTGGGGCACCTGCCCGGGGACTGGTGATCGACAGCCACGTTATGGAGTGCTGGCATCTCGTTGTTAACGGGGACGGCCACTGGAGTGCTTTGGATGATGGGACGTGGCTGTCCCTGTGGTACCCTTCTGATGGGCACTGCCTCTTTGGGGGCGTTGGGGATTCGTCCAAGGCTCGCTCTTTGGGAGTGTCTTGGATATGTCTGATGCTTGCTCGCTCTCCGTGTCCAGTGCTCATGGTTATTACACGTGCCGGGGGACCCGTGTTCTTTGACCCAGATGTGAGGTACTGGCACGTCGTTGTGAACAGGGACGGCTGCCGGAAGTGGGTTTTGGGAGGCGGTTGTCCGTGTGGTGCCATTCTGGCGGGCACTGCCTCTCTGCCTCGAGAGCTCGGTGGATTCAGAGGCAGAGGGTGGTGAAGTCCACGTTCTGTGTTTTCCCTTGAATTTTGTGGGGAGCACTTAGGTGCCTGAATGTTTTCATTTTTTGACATGGGGTGTCCATGCTGTGTGGTGTGACTGCATTCGTGGCATAACCATGGATGGACCAACGGGTCCCATCCATCGACCGGGAGCCACTGGGGGGCATGCCAGCAGGGTCCGCTTACTCCGTAACCCAGAGACCAACAGTTGTTTGGCGACGATCGGTCACATCGTATCATCTTTCCATGCTGCTTTGCATTTGGGTTGGGAATATGTATGAGTTGGTGGTATCTTGTCACGGCACCGCCCTGCTCTTGATTTGCTTCTCACATCCACTGGGATGATGGTGGGCTGGCTTTTGTTGGCTGATCTCATGCCGTTCAGTGTGTGGTGTATCCTTGTTCTTGAATGCTTCTCACATCCACTGGAATGATGGTGGGCTGGCTTTTGACGGCGGGCCTCGTGCCGTTCAGTGTTTGTTACTTACTGGGCGATGATCGGTCACATCGTATCATCTTTCCATGCTGCTTTGCATCTGGGTTGGGAATATATATATATGAAGTATATGAGTTGGTGGTATCTTGTCACGGCCCCGCCCTGCTCCTGATTTACTTCTCACATCCACTGGGATGATGGTGGGCTGGCGTTTTGTCGGCTGATCTCATGCCATTCAATGTGTGGTTTATCCTTGTTTTTTCACATCCACTGGGATGATGGTGGGCTGGCTTTTGACGGCGGGCCTCGTGCCGTTCAGTGTGTGTGTTACCTACTGGGCGATGATCGGTCACATCGTATCATCGTTCGCTTTGCATCTGGGTTGGGAACATATATATACAGTTGTATATATATACTTCAACTGTTGAAGTATATATATATATATGTGAGTTGGTAGTGTCTTGTCACGGCCCCGCCCTGCTCCTGATTTGCTTCTGACATCCACTGGGATGATGGTGGGCTGGCTTTTGTTGGCCGATCTCATGCCGTTCAGTGTATGTTACCTGCTTGCTTATGGGCATTTTCCCTGCTTGTTGGATCCTGCGCAGGAGGGCTTACGGCGTCAAAGCCTAAGCAGGAAAGCGGTTTTGGATCAATTATGAGTATTTGCTAGAAGTTCTCCAATCGGCAATCCCACGATATTGCGGGTTGAAGTCAATTCGTGTGCATGATGCTCAACCTTGCATCTAAACTTTGACGGAGATCTTTGCAGCGGACGTCCGAGATCACGTCGAGATCTAGCGTGTGGCATATCGATGCACTCGATAATATTTTGTTTTGTGGCCTTGAAAGAGAGTGCAATTACAAAACCGTTGTATTTCTAATGACGGTTTGCAGTGGTTTTGAGAGTAGTTTAATGGAGACAAAGTACGTTTGTCACATCGAAAACCATTTTTTGTTTCATCTCTTCACATATAACGCATGTCTCAGAACGAATGTGGAACAAATAAGTCATTACTTCCTGTAAGAACTTGCTCGGGCAATCGAGCCCTTTTGACACCCGATCCCAATGCTGTTCCCGATCCTATTATTTCAAATACAGCCCGCTGAGTGGTCCACGGCATAGATGCTCCGGCTCGGGGAAAACCGGTAAACATATCGTATCTTGCACAAGGGAAAATAGCAGGTCGAACCTGTTATTTTCGCATGCTATTCTTGAGATAACAGGTTCGCCGAAACCTGATCCTGTTGCTGACCTGTCATTTAACATTTTGAATTCCGTGCAAAAAGCTTAAATTTCGCTGTCTCATACATACATATTCCCGATCGACGCTGCACCAGGTGGAATATTTCAATTCAACACGATGCGAGACCATTTTTTATCCACGCTCATCCGAGCACGCCGCAAGCATCGGCGAGCGTCAGGCGCCAGTCCGATGTGGCACAATAACAGGAACAGGAGTGGGAGCGCAGATCAAAAGGGCTCGAATTTACCCGTGTACCATATGAGCACCCATTGGTCGGCGATGACGACCTGGAGAAACATCAGGACACTGTATCATCCATCAGGGCGAACAGTAACAAGTACTCCCGGGAGGAACCAATCGCAGAGTAGCCCGGCCCGGGCAACTACCCTTGAACATTATGTGGGCATACACTGCAGCACGGTCTTTCAAATGGAGAGGGGCTGCGTAAGCCAAATAATTTATCATCACACTAACGAAACTACTTGTTACAGATGGATACTAAGCCAGCAGTCGCCGATCTAAACATCCAGATGGAGCTCCACATAGATATGGGGGTGGGATGAACGGTCGATACGGCCTGTTGAATGGTGTACTGCGCAACGACGGTACCGATTCGTGTGTGATGACTACAAAAGCCAGACTCGCGACATCCATCACGTTGACGATTCGTTTCACACGATGAGACATCCCTAGACAATCCAGAAATTTGGACAATTGCGGCAACGTGTCATACAGCACTTCGATTGGCCATCCATTAGTTCATCAATAACAATATGGTTTTTATTAACTACCTCAGTAAGTTGCCTAGGTTCGTCCTTATAAAGAGGGGCTATAGCGAACAACGGAGATCCCGATGAGCACTTGGAACGCTGGTTGTACCCTTGCTGAAAGGCCTGCATGGTGAGCTAATGGGTACGGACATTCCTAAGTAGAAACATCACTGAATATCAATAATAACCCTGCAAAGTCTCGTTTTCTCAAAAGTACGGTTGTGATGTGCTATTTGGTAACCAGAATCATATTTCAGCATACAAGTCCTGATGCGAGGTGACAGTGGCCCCGTCGTGGTTAACGTGGATGTACGATAAGAGCTATGTTTCAACTGTCTCACGCGTCTAGCAAGAAAATGGAAGCTTTCCCTTCTTTACAACTTTGACTTGATCACCATGCGAGGAAGGCGGTCATTGATGATGCTCTCAGCCTCTTGGACCATGCGCTCGCACAGCTCCTTGCAGGTAGGCACGTCGTCAATGAGTCCCATGACAGTACCAGCTGACCACACAGAGGAATGTGCATCACCTGCACTCATATGGGGCAAACTTGTGGAGGGTTAATTGCTGAGGATACCAGGTTGGGCGCTATTTGCCCCATTTCATCACATCCAGCAGTCTTGGGCACTGCATTGAGAAAAGGGGATGTCGGCCTCCGAAAAGTATGCTTTACGCACCTGTCTCTTGGAAAGATTTGCGGTAATTGTCGCCCCGAACGAGGTGGCGTATGGCCATGAAATCGCCAGGCTTCTCCTTCTCGATTGCCTGTGCAACACAAGGCTTCAACCCTCACAAAACCAGGCAAATAGTACCGAGCGATAACGTTCCAACCTCGCACTCTACATATTCCTTCAGCGACTATTGTACAAGGAGGCCCTCAAAAGACTCTCGCCCTCAAACGATGACGAGCCACACCTGCACCTCCGCGGCCACTTTGTTCTTGAACACACGCTCAGTGTTCTTCACAGATCTGCACGACAGTCCACACCATGCAGCCCGTCTTCCAGAGCACAAACAAAAGAACGGCACGCAGCATACGAGCAATATTGCGATGCATAAAGGAGCTCGTTCCACGGACCTCATAACCAACGTGGTGCTGTTCTCGTCCCCATCCACCAAAGCCTGCTTGATGCCTGGCACGATCGGGCACTCCGTCGTTGCCTGTCCCAAGGAGCCCCATCGGACTTGCTTTCTTCATGTCAAGGTGTTCGGCACCCAGCCTAGTCTAAGCAGGGGGGCACGATGGGAGCTTTCCAAGTTTATAAGAACTGTGCACAAACAGCGAACCTGCACACCTCACCATGGGACGGGAGTTGACTTAAGATTGAGATGCAATATCGATGAGAAGTAAGGTCGAAGGTTTCCAGCATCTCTCGAAGGGACATTCCGCTAAGCAGTGGAGGCTCAGCCACATCACAGAGTCTGGACCGCATACCATGAACCGAGTACCCATGTTGACTCCTTGCCCACCAAGGGCGAGAACAGCTGCCAATTGTTTTCCGTCACCGATCCCTCCGGAGGCTATGAAAGGGATCTTCAACACACGGGCGCACTTCGGCAAGAGAACCAGGTTTCCTGCGTTAGTTCAAGCCGTATCCCAAGGCTTAGATCAAAGTGCACCTTCACTTTGAAATACGTGTCCACACAAACGGCGAACGCACTTCCTTCAGAAGCTTCCTGGGCCCCAAAAACTTTCGGTCTTTTTCTCGGCTTCCGGTAAGGAAATGAAGGCAGAGCGACGCAGGGCGAATAGAAAATAAAAAAGTCTTTCACTACTGCTGCTTGGCGCGAACAACGAGGAATAAAGCTCCTAAGAGCAGGACGTAACAACAGAAGCGAAAAAACCCAAAACCTTCACAACCTGCCCTAGCTCCTAAGTTTCAGCGTAACTACTTGTCACGTTTTGAGACTGGCGACTGGCGACTTGTGGTCAGCAACAGGAACAGCTTGTTCAACCCTCTCGAGCGCTCCAAAATTTGCACATTACTAAAAACTCGAAGGATGGACATACCGATATCAGCCTCGCCGGGATGCCCAGCGCACTCAAAGCCGTCCATGCTAATGCAGTCTGCCCCAAGTCGTTCCGCAGTCAGCGCGTGCTTAATCTGAAGCAGCACAGCCCCTCCTGTGAGTGCCGGACAAGATGTCCGAGGGGGAAAACCTTGGGAGCGCTCAACAGTCAGCGAGAAGCTCGAACGCGGAATCGAGAAAAGAATAGTCAACTCGAACCGCAACGGGTTTCTATGAATAGATCTTCCTGCGCACGAGAGCGGAGCCTCAAAATCGAGAAGCGGTAGAAGCAGCCAATTGGGGACCCCCAAGTACCGCTTCCTTGACGAAGACATTCGGTCAAGTCATGAGATGTCTTTGGTTTGCAGGACTTCATAGGTTTTCACAAGTGGCGAGTGTACACTGTTTGAGACCTGCAGGTGATCAAGGTAATGATATCTTTACCATCAATAGCAGACCTGTAACCCTATAGCCCACGTGAAATGGTAAGGACGAACGTGACGAAGATTACCGAGACACATTTATGGATGACTATGACGTTCGCGGCCTTGAACTTCTGAATGAATTTGGCAGGATTGCGACCGGCAGTCTCCACAACCTGACCAAGAAGGTAGAATGTGAGCAAGAACTTTTTAACACGTGCTTGTGAGCGTTAGATACCCAAGCGGATATTCTTCGCATCCTTTCATTGGCGTTCACACGACCGTCTGGTGACTCTTTTGAGTGGACGAGGTTGCATATAGTGCAAGACGAGTTAGTAGAACGTCGTACCTTAATGCCTTCAGCGATAACGACATCGGCGAAAGCGTCATAGTCTGTACAAGCCCCCCTCCCATGAAAATTTGTTGCCAGGATTTTGGTGTTTCACACCCTATAAGCGACGCAAACCTTCATGTTTAAAAAGCTTGCGTGCAGTTCCTATTCCGCAGCAAACTAAGATGTTGAATCGCTGAGTTCTAGCTAGAAGATATGTAGCATGACGAAACTCGCGGCCTACTAGCTATCAGAAATCAAATATTCATACGGCGCTTGACATCCCACCGAAGTTGCGAGGCGAAAGTTTTGAGCATGGACATACACGTTAGCGATACTTCTGAAGAAAACTCTGCAGAATATGTTTTACACCTTAGGGTAGCACTATTTCGAATAGGAGAACAGGCTTTGGTTATAGGGTATGAATTTATGGCCTTACTTGGGGGAGCGAGCGCGGGAAGCAACGTCAAGTTGACTCCGAAAGGTTTATTTGTCATGGTTTTGCACTTTCGAATCTCTGCCCGCAAGTCTTCAGGAGTAGCTTGTGTCAGAGCTGTGATGATACCAAGAGCACCGGCGTTTGAAACAGCAGAAGCAAGCTCAGCATATCCAACCCAATGCATGCCACCTGCATATCAAAGATCAAGATTCTGAGTCATTGAGTAAGTGAACTAACTGCTGTTCGCAAAAAGGAGGTGGTTGATTCCCCACCCTGAATAATAGGGTGCTCAATGCCCAGCATCTCCGTAAGTTTAGTTTTCAACACCATCTTTGAGTTTATCTAGAATGAAAGGGAGAAAGGCACTCGAATTCAAGTCAAAGAATATATTGGCCTGCGCTGGATCAAATGAATGCACCTTCAACTTTTCCCCAGTGTGAGTGTGGATATTTCCACATTAACTGATTGGACTGCTATCCTTTTAAGCCGTCAATCGACTGCTTTTTACAACTGATAACTGACACGTACAAAGCGACGGTTCAGATGCAAATTCAAATTCGAACAGTCTATGGAGTTGAGAACACTACCCGTATGTTCGTTCCAAGATCGTGAAGACGTGAACACATCAGCTTTTCGCGGACTATTTCGTGATCATTTCGCGATCCTCATCCTCGATCCTGTTCGCGAATCGCGATCATTTTGGCGATCACCGATCCCTACTGTGACACACCGAGCTCTGACTTAAATTAAATTTTTATGTCCGGACCCCCCCAGGGTGATCACACAAACCCATAACATATGCCCATTTACCCATGGGTTCGCAATTTTAAATCCATAACATAACCAGGGGGTGCGGCATTGCAGGGCTGTACACCAAGGGGTATAAACTAGTTTATACCCCTTGATCTACAGTACACTACAGTAGAGTGACACACTACTCTTGTTCCCAGAGTTTCTCCGAGCGCGGCCGCTGCGCGGCCTGCGACACGCGAGGGTCGACGTTACAGTTGATGGAAGAGGCTCGGAGAAAGCCAGAGCTTATGGACCCCACAGAGTTACAAACCCTAAATGTCTATTTTCGTCCATAAGCTCTGGGGACAAGAGTAAGTGACACACGTTGCGAGAAGCACAAGCAGAACGAGAAGGGTACAGTAATCGAAATGAAAGATGTTTTGCGCAGCGTGAACGTCTTTCTCTCATTTGTCATGAGATTACACTCGACGTCGAATCATAATAACAAGGGAGCTCTCAACTCAGAGAATACAGCATATACACACACGCCTCAAGGCATTGATCTACAGACACGGAGGGAAATACTGCATTGTGATTAGTTTTTAATTTGCACGCTAACTTGCCACAACAGACAGGATGTGTCCGTCTTGAGACCGTCGCATAGTCTCACTCTAATATCTGAGAGTGCTCGTTTCGAGTAAATTTAAAAACGAGGAGGTTGCACTTGGGTTAGGATACTCTCACGCGCTTTTAGATCCATGAATCCATATCCACAACTCCACAACTCCACAGGGTACCCTGCCTTGCCCACAGGGCCTGCGATTCCCGTTGCATATCCGTCAGCGAGCCACAAACCTACTTCTGAGCAGCAGCTTTCCATCCAGCAACCTGGAACTCCTGCGGGAGCCTCTTCATACCTTGAAAGTCAGGGTTTTCCCGTAGGCCTAAGAGCAGAAATGTTTAGATCAGCTTGCGACGTTCCAACACGAATCTGGATTGTGGATAACAGTAGCTCAATGAACGAGTCTGACGGAAACAGGATAATCGAGAACAAAGGCAAGATGGTGTCGATAAAAAGCACCCGTTGGGAGGAATTACGCGACTCTGTGAACTACCACGCTCAGTTGGCGAGTGAGTTAAACTCGCGTTGCTGCTTCCGGCTTTTAAACCCTGTCGGCGGAGGACCTATGGCGGGGCACCAATATTTCAGTGTCGGAAGCGCTGGTGCCACTGACGTGGATTCTGGTGGAAGTTCAAAAGTAATCCTCGCAAAAGAAATTATGTCTTCTAGCGCATCAGGGTGTACACCTCTTTCCGCACAAATTAGGGGGGTCCACGCGTTGATCAGCCAGTTTGCAAGCGAGCTCTATTCCACAGGGAAAAAAATTGGTATCGTCATCGCCACAGATGGACTCCCGTCGGACAATCGAGGTCGCACTACAGACGCGGACATAAACGAGTTCAAAGCGTGTTTGCAGACCTTACAGGAACTTCCCGTTTGGGTTGTCGTCAGATTGTGCACTGACGAGGAAAAGGTGGTGGACTTTTGGGGTGAAATCGATAAGGAGCTTGAATTACCACTGGAGGTGCTAGACGACCTCAAAGGCGAGGCACTTGAAGTTAAAGCGGTGAACCCCTGGTTAACATATGGACAACCGTTGCAGCGCGCACGCGAGTTTTGTGTTCAAGACAAGCTCTTTGATTTGCTGGACGAACGTCCGTTTACGCTTGGTGAACGCCGGAGCTTTGCGCAACTCCTTTTGGGTTGCGAGCTTCCCGAACCTGAGCTTGACTGGAGCGAGTTCGAAAGACAGCTGAAGACCGCCTTGGCCCATACACAACCTATATGGGACCCAATAACCGGTTCTTTTAAGCCTTGGCTTGATGCTTCGAAGATGCGGCCTGATGGAGTAAGGCCTTGTTGCAATATCGTTTAACATACATGCACACAAGTGCTTAGACAGCTAAAGTAAATAACGAAATTCATCCATAGAGTACCCATATGTCCCACAACAAGTTTTCGGGGTTTTTTATGACACTCGCGCGCGGAGGAATTCATGTGTATTAGTGAATTTTAAGTGATGTAAGTGTTGTGAGGTGTTCATTTTGACACACATGCAAAGGGCCATGGCGAAAAAGTAGAATTTGCGGGCGTTTCGGCTTGTATTCGTTTTCAGAATTTGATAACTTTGCCTTAGACCTAGGTAGAATAGTCCTGGTGGATGATGATAATGATGCATGGCTGATGGTGGCTGACGATCATGGCTGTTTGCTGGCTGATTTGTAGGTGACACAAAATGATCATTACACAATGATAATAATTCAGCCAATTAACAAATTATGCAATCTTCGATCTTAGCCTAAAAGGGCGTTCGGATCCAATTAAAATTTCTGAATTGTAATGAACCAATGACATTTTGACAGATATTCAAACAGCGTCAACTGATTCTGATAACTGACAGTTAGCAAGCGACGACGACTTCATTCTAACCAACTTACAAGATGTATCAACCTCCTAGCGTGGGCAGCGTCGACTCAGGTAGCCCAAATGTTTATCGTATTGACACTGTTGATGGACATTATTGGGAGTGCTTTTTGCTGCGGACCGGTGGATTTTCAAACAGGCTTTGGTCGTTGTGTATGGGTCTGAGGTGAACCTATCTTGTGGCAAGAATATGTTTATGTGCATGTCTTGTGTTGAGGTTGAATCGGAGCCAATTTTTTAAATGGACCACTTGTTTAAGTATTAAGAGGCAGCGTGCACTAGCTCAAAAGGAATACCTCCGGAAACGGCGTGAGGACAACGCTAGGGGGAAACAGTTAACTATAGCTAGAGAACTATCAATCGAGTTCAAGAGGCCTAAGGCAATCGACGACAACGGCACAGACATCGCAATCACAGACATCGTGGTGTTCACTGCAGACATTCTTAGAAGGGGAATTAATGTTACAAGGCAAGAGCAAGAAACATTAGTCTACGGCAGAGTTCAAAAAATATTGTACAATACACAGCAAGTACTAGTCGAATACATAAATTATGATGGGCAATTCTACACTTTTACATTTTTCTGCGATTAGATTGTCTGCGGCGTGTTTGACGTGAAGGAGCCATTGCCACTACCGCTGGCACCTTGCAAGGACTATTGCTGGCGAAAAGGGAATCCCTTCCATTAAAAGGTGCGCCGCCAAACGAAGATTGCAGAATTCTGACAGGAAACAAGATATAGATATATAAGCGATATATATATATATATATATCAGGATGAGGAACAGATACGCAGGGGCGGATGTTCTCGGATACTAAGATGGAATAAAATACTAGGTTGAGTGTTCTATGATGCACGTGAGCCGTGACAGCGGGCACTGGTGACGGCTCACGTCAAGGGGTGACAGACAGGTGACCCGCTGTGCCTCCCCCTTACAGTGGGGGGGCAAGATTGGGTTCCCCGTGAATCCACCTCACCCCGTGGGGATGAGGTGTCACCAGGCAAACAGGCAGAAACATTGCGGGGTCTAGGAGCCATACCAGCTCGGCCAATACGGCATGTGCCATCCCAAACTGAAAGAAAAAAAGAGAAAAAAAAGAAAAAAATGTAACATACTCCTACCGGAGACGTGATATTATTAGGTGCTCAGCGGTCAAGCCTGCCCCTCTGCCCTAACTGCTATTACCCAGTCCAGTGCACTAGAGAGTTTAGCCCTTGGGTTCCGCTAGGTGGCCAATGCCATGCTAACACCATCTAGTCTGCAGCCATTCCTCATAACGGGAGGCTGTAGGATGAGGGCCTACGCCGGCAGGTCAAAGATGAAACCTAGTTTAGCACCCACCTAGCAGAAAAGGTGGATGCAAGAACCCCCGACTAGTGGAGCACGAACAGCAACGAACACGCTCCCAATCGGAGATTCAACTAGGGCGCCTATCCAAAGATACAGGCAGGTCAATGAGCTGACGTGTAATCACTGTCAGCCCCAGGGTTACCACTGTTTGTGAATGGGCAATTTACAGTCAGGTTCTAGGATGTTCTGGCAGAGTATTGTGGTCTGTTGCTGCCACTTCCAGAATCCACGCCGCTGTCGCCGCTGAAAACCCCCCGGATGCGTCGTGGTGTGGGGGACGAAAAGCGGTGTCCGGCCGTTTGCTCAGCTCTCGCGAGTGGCCACCTATGATGGCGCTTGACTAACACAAGCAAGGCCAAGCAGTGCGTTCAGTGCAACACGCTAGGGAAGTACGCATCGGCGTTGGATCCTAAATGCACGAGTCGTGCACGTCAGTGTCCAAGCCGTCCGCCTCGTGCCAAGGGTCCTCGTACTCGAGGTCGGCAATGTCCTCGTCCTCATGGCTACCAGGCTGCTCTGCTGCCTTCCCCTTTTTGCTGATTCGCGGCGGGCTTGGCGGCACCGATGGCGGCTGTGCCGCTGCGCTTCTCACCAGGAGAGGGCGGTTGCTCTGCTGTCGATGTCCGCACGAGGACGTCGCTGAAACTGCTGAAGTCGCTGACTGCTCCGCTGCCAGATGGCGGCGCAGCCAGACTGAAGTTTGTGGGCTGCACTTGCCCAGAGACCTTACCGAACGTGAATTTACCGCCTGGCACCACGGTTGGCATAGGGGAGCTGGTCGTGAAAAAACCCGTAGCTGCTGGCGGATGGTTCCGCTCCTCAGCTCTTCCCCTCGCCTTATGCCTCTGCGAGCTGCGTCGTTGCGTTCTGGCGCTGGGCCCCTGCGTGTGGGCGGTGCCTTGCGCGGATGGAGGAGGCGGAAAAGTCGATGTAGTCGCCAAGCCCGTCACGGTTTTGCTAGCCCGCTGAAATGCGGGAAAGCAAACCGTTGCTGCCGTCGCCACTGCACGAGTGGCGTGCAGAGCCAAGTATGTCAGGTTCTGCTGAGGCGTGAGCGCGATGGTCTCGTCGTCACCGATGCACTCAGGCAGGGGTGCCCCTTGCCTTCGTGCAAGCCGTTGGGCTCTCAGCGCAGCCTGAGCCGTGCTGATGAGCAACTCCAAGCTCATTTCCGCAGCTTCGTGTTGCGGACTGGTCGCTAGTCCGCTCGATGCCGGCTTTCGCCCCCCCATATCGTGAAAGCGCGCTTTAACACTAAATTCCTGCGTTAAATTTCAATAATATCTTCCCTTTATCCATTTTATCGCCTGAAATTTACTATAAAATTTTTCGTGCCCTACAAATTTAGAACATTGTGTCTACCTTGTGTTTACCTTGTGTTTCGAGCCAAGTAGGGCCCTACTTGGGCAATGTCGGCAGTAAAATGGCAAAACCAGCCAAAATCGGGTGAAATGAAGTTTCCGATAGTTTGTTTTTTATTGTTGATATCGATGGTTTGGGTCGATGTAAGACATATGGAGCGAAGTTTTGGGTGGAATGGCTTTGGTAACCTCACCTTTTGAGGCCTCAAAGTTGTGCTACTCGGTACCTGCCCTGTACTTGGGGCTGTACCTGGGCTGTACTTGAAAACATTGGAAAAAAATATTTTTGGAATCTGTTTTTTTTGGGCTATTACGCTTATTTAGTCCTTACTATGGACAGTCTCCAAAGATTTAACGGAAAAAACATTTTACACTTCCTGTTACAGCACCTCAAAGTTAGGTCAGTATGGGCATTGGGTAGGTAAGGGGTAAGTAGGGGGCAATACCTACCCTGTACCTGGGCTGTACCTGGGCTGTACTTGAAAACATTGGAAAAAAATATTTTTGGAATCTGTTTTTTTTGGGCTATTACGCTTATTTAGTCCTTACTATGGACAGTCTCCAAAGATTTAACTGAAAAAACATTTTACGCTTCCTGTTACAGCACCTCAAAGTTAGGTCAGTATGGGCATTGGGTAGGTAAGGGGTAAGTAGGGGGCAATACCTACCCTGTACCTGGGCTGTACCTGGGCTGTACTTGAAAACATTGGAAAAAAATATTTTTAGAATCTGTTTTTTTGGGGCTATTACGCTTATTTAGTCCTTACTAAATGAGTAAAATAGTCCTTACTAAATTAAGGCCCTACTTACCCTTGTTTATGTATAGACATGACCATATTTACCTTGTACTTGAGTATAGATACATGATAGGTAGGGCCCTACCCACCCTTGTTTATGTATAAACATGGCCTTACCTGACTAGTACTTGAGTATAGATACATGATAGGTAGGGCCCTACCTACCCTTGTTTATGTATAGACATGGCCATACCTACACTGTACTTGTATATAGATACATGATAGGTAGGGCCATACTTACCCTTTTTTATGTATATACACAAACTGATGCTATCTATTTACACTACACAAATGCCATGTCGTACTGCAGGCCTAAGTACTAAGCAAGCTCGTCCTCGCTAGGATTTTCATCCTGGACATTCTGCTCGAAGAAATCTGCTCGAGGGTCAAGAACCACCGCAGTTTGCATGCAAGGATGCTTCACAATTACTACTTGCGACGCGATCTGATCTGCGAGCATGAATGGCTCTGTGGTATCGAAGACGGTGTCAGGGTTCTCGGGGTCATCGCAAAAGAAACAGCCAGTGACGCTGTCCGGGCCAACTATGGAGTTCATCCGGTTATACATGGCGATCTTCGCTTTTGTCGGCTTCTGCAGCCAAGCCGCCTTGACAAATATGTACTCGACCCCACCAAGCTTGATGGCATAGACGTCTTCAAGACGGGCGAGCCTGGCACGCATGTATAATTGAGGAATTAGTTTGCAAAAACTACTGGAATCGTCTGAACATGGCCATGTTTACCCAGGGTATCTAAAGAAACTAGGTGAACATGGCCCTGTTATCACAATACATTACTAGGTAGGGCTAGAACATGGCCATGTTTACTCATTAATCATAAGCAGAAAGGCACGCACCTATCAGTCTCTTCCTCTTCACTTGTTCCACGCACGCGTTCGATGAAAAAGAGCGGAAATAACACTGGACAGTTTTGAACTTCTTGTCCACAGCAGCGATGCGGAATCGCATGTTACCCACTTGTACCTTGTTAAACCTGCGGCACTTTGTGGGGCAACCACGCAACAACTCGATTTCGTCGGGAGTGAATGGTCGTCCGAGCCAAGGAGTCGGATCTTCGTCGGCGGCTAGACGGCATGTCATCCTCCTTTGCAGTCCTTTCTTCAAGCCACGACCGCCTCTCTTGACCCTGCGAATCACCTGAGTGATTAGTTTGTGGAAACGTGGATGGAAATCATGCACGAACATGGCCATGTTTACTTAGTGTTTCATTCAGGCATTGATTAGATGAGGCCTTACCTTGTTCGTAAGTCCTCATGATATGCATCAAGCAGGTCTTGCAACCGTCGGTAATGCCCCACATTGGTGCGCATCCAAACATCGATGCACGCTCGCTCGCCTTCGGTCAATGTGTGCTTCTTCCCTTTATCGGCCACAACAACGCGGTCCCGTACAAGAGCGGGGACGACACGTGGCCGTGGAACTTCGTTGCGAAGTGCCATAAGTAACCCTCGTACATACTGAATGGTCTTCTGCCGCCCCATTCCGTTCATGATGCTCTGCACCGGGAAGGCATTGTTCTTCACCCACCTCCCGATTTTGCCATTTAAGGACTCGAATACGAACATCCAATACTCGCGAACCGGCCCGAGGTCTCGAAGTTGGTCTACCACGTGACACAATAGATGTGTGTTGAGGACCCACCAGTGAGGGCTCGTCCCATGTCGCGAGCTCTCCATGGTGACGAGCCACTCTCTAATGTACTTGTCAAGTGTCGGCAGCTCCTGAATCCCCATGTTCACCATCAACAATAGGTAGGTAGGGCCATGTCCCACCATGTTCCTAGAAGGTCATGAACGGGTATGGCCATGTCTAACCATGTTCCTAAGGGATAATGGTCAAGTATGGCCATGTTCACTCTGTAAACTAGGTGGGCATCGCCATGTGCATTCAGCCTTCACACAAAATGTAAATTCTTGGTGACGCGACAGGGAACATGAGAGCAAGGTACCAGAGAACCGCACCTTCAGATCGATCTCGTGGGCCGTGATTTCCCGGACTATCGTTGAAAGTTGCCCCACCAAACGTGCGAGTGCATTGGGTGAGTCATCGTCCCTTGGCCATGCCGCGAGGATCGCGAAAAGTCCATTTCTGAACATCACCAAATATTCGTGGGCTTTTAGCTTCTTTGCGTTTCCGTCTGAAGACAGTTTCAACAATTTCCATTGACCCGCTCCCCATTCCCGTGGAAAGCCAACTTCCTCTCTCGCGAATTCCTCGGCTCTCTTCAAGCACCTTCCCGTAGCGGTGCGCACGTCGACAATCTGCCAAGGGGATGTCCTTTTGGTGTAGTTGCCATTCGCATCTGCTCAAGTGTCGGACCCGACCATAATTCACGTATGGATGCTAAACTTTTGAACAAACCGGACAGAACTGCCTACATATGGCCATGTTCAAGCATGTTCATAAGCCAAAACGGCTGGACACAGCCATGTTTACATAGGTTTCGCTGGATGGGTTCACGTCGGGTCAGGCCTATGGAAAGGGGAAAATACCAGTTGCCCACCATGTGGGTTTAATGCCTTGAGATTTCGCCCACGTTCGCGTTTTCTTGTCAAAGTCAGTTCCCATCACGGCGTCAAGGACGTGCTCTCCAAGATTCTTGATCAAGTGCATCAAGTCGATGAGGTAGTCCTTGGCCTCATCCCAATACGGCAAGCGTGAGAATTCCGAAGGAAATTTTATACCGGTAGCTTTTATCATCGTCTCGAGATCCTTCATCGTGAAGTGTCCGCTTTCCTTAAGCGTTTGGTGCTGCGCCGCGTGGTGCCGTATCTCGGCATCCGTTCTCTTTTGAAACTCTGCGGGACCTGCGATGCAACAGGGTGAACATTGCCCTACCCATCATCGAAGCCGTCCGAACATGGCCATATCCGGTCATGTCTACACGTGGGTATGGCCATGTCTATGAAAAAAACTAGCACAGCATGGCCATACTTAACCAATATCTGTCGCTTGCGTGCAGTACATCAAGGGAATACCAGAGAAGGTTGTTTACCAGGCTCGGCTTCCGTGCGGAAGGTATACCGCATCCCCTTGAAGATGCTAGATCGCCAACCTTGCAGGTTGCATGCAATGCAAGCCATGTACGCCCCCACATCCTTGCGACAAGCGCCATCCATCAAACCTTTGATGTCAAACAACATCTTAAACAACATGCACCTCAAGTTGAAGGTTTCTTTTTTCACGATGTCGTAGCACGGCACGCCATCCCATAACTCCAGCAGCTGGTCCACAAATAGCTCGTAGATAGGTTGCGTGCTTTTTGGCTTCGAGCCGCTACATATCCCAAACACCTCCATGTTCACGAACTTGCCGCGGATGGTGGGGTGCATATTGAGGTATTGAAACGTCACCGGGAAAACTCCGCGCAGGTCCTTCCACACCGTGGCGCCATCCGCACATCCTAAGATCACCACGTTGCGGGGATCGCTGAAGAACTTGGGGTACCTTTCCCGCCGTTGCCTCCATGCTGGACTGTCTGCGATAAACAGGTAAGTATGGCCATGTTCAGTAGGTTTCTAGAAGGACAGGGCCCGAACACAGCCATGCTCAGTAGGTTTCCAGAGGAATAGGGCCCAAATATGGCCATGTTCAGTAGGCTTTCAAAGGGCATTCCTTTCACAATCGGGAACTGGAAATTTTCACTTACCCCACATAGTTCCCATCGCCTCCTTGGTCAAGTCGCATGGAATATGGCGGGCGTGCGCTTGCATGTCCACGCAAAGCTCCGGGTGCGCAAAATTCCTTTTGAGAAGATCCGGGAGGTTCCAATAATAAAACGTGGACTTTCCTCTCCGGCTCGCCAACGGCTTCTCGAGCATCTCCGGGGCCCATCTATCGGCGCCACACGTCGAGCATGTCCGGCACATTGCGTGCTCTCCGTCGAATCTGCAACATCCATTTACACAGATGTCCACCGACTTAGAAGGCAAGCCATACATGGATAGATGTCCTATGGCCTCTTGGTAGTTCTTCGGTAGAGTGCCCTCCGGGAACATCTTCGGCAAATTTAGACGAAGTATCTCCAACAAGTCGTTAAAGGATCCTTGACTAAGGCCATGCTCCAAGTTCCATTCCAAGAGATCGAGCATGAGCATGAAGGCATGGTTTTCCTTACCAGAAGCATCCTGCGAAACTGACACCACCTTTAGAAATGGGACGGACATTGCCACGTAACTGTGCAAACATGGCAATGTTCGCCTTGTTTACATTTTGAAATGGCAAGACATGACCATGTCTGCCCAGTACCTTATTAGCCAGTGCATATCCTCACCTTAAACCTCACCTGATGAAACCACATTAACTCAAAGTGCAGCAGCAGCAAGCGACACCACGGTTGTTGTGTTATTTTCAGGTCGCACCTTTACCATCTCCTCCAAGCTCTTTAGTATCTCGTTGATTACATCCATCTCCTCGTCATTCGCCTCGTGTGCGGTACCACTCATGCCATCATCTCGATGGGGGATGAACATTGGGTGCGATCGCACTCCCACAAGGCACTCCACGATAGGAAATGCCACATCCCATGACTGGTTGCCGCAATGAAGAGAGATGTGCACGTCATCCTCCGGATACATATCGTCGAAATTGCCGGGTTTCATCCACCCTTCGTACTCGTCGAAGTCAATGCCTTCGATGTGGTTGAGGAAATACATCATCTTCTCCCACTCATACTCGATTTTGAGGAGCTCCCCGTTCGTGCGTGTGGAGGTCACGCTCACGTGAAAACAGGCGGTGTCGTCACGTTCTTGCCGAGTTGGGGAGGCGACTGCAACGAGCACCTTGGGCAGGTATTAGGCACACATGGCCATGTTCACCAATTACCTGAAGCTATACAAGGCAGGTATGGCCATGTTCAATAGTAGGTTCTCACCTGCTGGCTCAGACGGGAAGGGGGAACTTGGAGGGATCGGGGATATGCCGCGACCATCGGCATCTCCTATAGACCCCCCTCCCCAATCCTTCTCTCCAAATTCATCCATCTCTTCATCCGTCTCCAAAGTAGGTTCGGTAGAATCATGTGGGGTAGGCGGCCTAAGAGGAAGCACGGCATCCGGATCCGGTTGTGGAGGTACATGGCAACCGTAAAGCCTCTTGTGTGTGTAGATGGTTCTCGTTGACACTTCCTTGGTGATGTTGTTCTCCACGCAACGACTGCAACCACATGGCTTCTTTACCGCGTTCCTTGCGCGTGGACCGTTCTCCACACCTCCGCGGCGGCGTCTGCACGAAACCGCGTACAAACATGGTCATGCTTACCTTGTGTATTCCAAAGAACCTATACAAACAGCGCCATGTTTACACCGGGTTTGAAACCATACCTCGCTATAGGGTGTGGGAACGCCGGGTTTAGCGGAGTACACATTATGGCCTCGTCGGCTACCTCGCGGACGATGGGTTCGGTGTCTGCGTCATGGGCACGGGAATCGTCTTGGGCCACGGCCTCGGAGATCGGAGAGTCGGCATCGGAGGCCAAGAGCACCATCGGGTGTGCGGAGGTGGTGGCATCGGCACGGGAATCGTCTTGGGCCACGGCCTCGGAGATCGGAGAGTCGGCATCGGAGGCCAAGAGCATCATCGGGTGTGGGGAGGGGGGGGCATCGGCATCGGGGCTGGCGTCGTCGGAACTCGTGACATCCTTGCTCTTGATGGAGTCGTGGTCATCCAAAGTGGGTTGCTCGGACTTGGTCAAATTCAACTCGTCCGGCGGAGCCATACAAATGTCGTCGTCCCTCACCACTTTCAAAATCGCGTCTTTGATCATGGCAGGATTTCGGTCGACGGGAGGTTCCAATGCCCAACGGTGGCCGGCATACTCGATGTTCGCCGGATGGTCCTCTAGGTAGAGTGTATCGGCGATGCACTCCCATATTCTCGAACGGTGGCCCTTCGCATTTGCCACCATGTCGAAAAACTCTTGCGGCGTGCACACCGTTTTCTTCTCTTCGCCTGAATGGGGCATGAAGGAATGGATGGTGACATTGCGTTGCCTGTTGCAAAAGAATCAGAAATGTGTTAGTAGGGCCATGCCCACATCGTTTCAGCAATGGACATGTCTGATCAGGACTTGAGCATAGATACATGATAGGTAGGGCCCTATTTACCCTTGTTAATGTATACACATGGCCATGCTTGATCAGTACTTGAGTATAGACACATGGTAGATAAGGCCCTACTTACCCTTGTTTATGTATAAACATGTCCTTGCATAATGCAGCACGCAATCAAGCTTACGGAATGTCACCTTGGATCCGAAAGTTGGCTTGCCAACGAGGAATCGTCCGAGTCACTGCCTGAATGCAGGTCTGGCAACGATGAGTCGTCCGAGTCCGTGTCTGAGCGCTGGCTTGCAAGGCCCTACAAAATAGGGATTATTCCAAAGGCTTGGACGGCACCATTCCGGGCGCCCGGAACCGTCCTGAAAATATTTGGTAAAATTCCAAGCCTTTGGAAACCGCCAGGAATTGCAAGGTGAAGCTTTGGGTTTTTCCCTAGGAGTCCTATGGGGTTCCAAGCCGATGGTCCTACGGGGTTCCAAGGGGCTGGACCGAAATTTGTTAGTCCAATGGGTCCTGGTCGATTCCAAGCCGTTGGACCTATGTCCTCGGATTACGTATGACCGAAGTCGTCGGTCCAAGGCGGTTCCAACGGTTTGGAATTCATTTTGGACAATTCCAAGCCTTTGGAACTTTCCAGTCTGAGGTCGGCAGTCTGAAATCGGAGGTTCAACGGCTTGGAACCCCATTGGACCGGTCTCCGCGCAGCACGGGCGTGGTTTCAAAAGATTCCAAGCCTTTGGAACTTGCTAGTACGAGTAATGAAGCTCGAACCCGGAGGCTCAACGGCTTGGAACCCCATTGGACCGGTCTCAGCGCAGCACGTGCGAGGGTTTCAAAAGATTCCAAGCCCTTGGACCTTGTTAGTACGAGGAATGAAGCTCAAACCCGGAGGCTCAACGGCTTGGAACCCCATAGGATCGGTCTCTGCGCAGCACGGGCGTGGGTTTCAAAAGATTCCAAGCCCTTGGACCTTGTTAGTACGAGGAATGAAGCTCGAGCCCGGAGGCTCCACGGCTTGGAACCCCATAGGACCGGTCGTTGCGCAGCACGAGCGCGGGTTTCAAAAGATTCCAAGCCCTTGGAACCCCATAGGCCCAGTCTCTGGGCAACACGGGAGCGTGTTCCGAAATTCCAAGCCCTTGGAACTTCCCGATCTGAGAGCGGAACGCTATGAGCAGGTGCTTGATATATAGACTGATAATTCTCTGGACCGATCATTCTTGCTACGTGCAGTTCAAGACCGTCCAAGCCTTTGGAACGATTATGGAAGTGATATCTTATGGTGTCCAGGCTTAGTCCAATGGTTTGGAACCGCTTCGGAACTTGCGTTTGACGGATTCCAAGGCGCATCCAAGCCTTCGGAACCCCTTTGGAACTCCAGGTAAGTTAGTATTATCTGTACAATGCGTGTTATATATTACAGTATATTTACAACTGGTAGGTTCTGACTTGGCAGCACGTGGTGCTCAACGAGACCGATACACTAAGTGAAGTGACTTGGAAGCTGTTAAATTGGATCCAAGGCGCCCGTAGTCCCGGGTCCACTGTTGACCTTGTTCTGAGCAGAGTGCTACTCCGAACGAGGCTTGCCTCAAATCCGGCGACGCGTTAAAGCGGCATGCACCATCGAAGAAAAGCAATCCCTTTCGTGGGGCTGAGTCTGGCTCGTGTCCCTGTTCGAGACAACAACCACACCAGAGCACTCTTCCTTTCAGGAGAAATGCTCCTCGAAAATCGCACCCCGGTCTCTACCGGGCCCCAATCTTGTGGAAAGGGATGGACGATTTTCGAGCCTGGCCACTTCCGGTGTGCTACTCGTGTAGAGTAACCCACCCGTCGTGGTCAGTACTCTAACCGTCCAGCATCCCCATGTTAAAGGGAGGCTTCTATGACGGACGGGCACCAGGTGGTCCGTGCAGGCAAGATAATTGGCATTAATTGCCTGTATTTGCGAAGCACTCCAATTTAAGATATGCATCCCAAAGTCCGAAACCCAGTGTTCCGAAGCTGACCCACGAAATCTAACGTAGAGCAAAAAAACAAATCCAAATTCGAAATCCAGGATCCCGAAGACTGAAATCTGAAATCTAACGTAGAGCAAAATCAGCCAAATCGAAATTTCGAAAATCTAACGTAGAGCAAAAAACAAATCCAAAATTCGAAAATCCAGCATCCCGAAGACTGAAATCTGAAAATCTAACGTAGAGCAAAATCAGCCAAATCGAAATTTCGAAATCTAACGTAGAGCAAAAAAACCAAATCCAAAATTCGAAAATCACTTTCCAGGTCAATTTAACGTGACCGATACATTAAGTGATGGCTCTAAAGGTGTTCCAAAGGCTTGGACGATGCTTGGACTCTTCTTCGTGGGGGAATCCAAGGTTGTTCCAAAGGCTTGGACGGGGCTTGGATATTGTTAAACAATGGTTCCAACGGCTTGGACGGGATTTAGAACTCACCGAGTCGGACGATGCATACTCAATCGGGCTGAAGAAGTTTTCACGGATCTTCCGGAGCATCCGTTCGGCATGGTCATGAAGATATGTGTCATCCTCGTGTTCTTCCTCTTCGTCCGTCTCTGATGGTGGATCCGTCTCACCGTCATCATTCACACTTTCGGCACCGTCAAGAGAGTCGTTTTCTTCATGATCTCGGTCATTGGAGAGGCGTGCGACGGGCGGATGTAGGATCAAATGCCGCTTAATCTGTTTTTTGGAGAAGCAAAATCGGAGTCTGCATTGATCGCATGGGCATGGAGTGCCTTCCGCGTTCTCGTTTCGAGCTAGTCCACGCCTTTGCCTAGCCATTATTCCTGCGAATCCATGTAAGAAGTGTGAGTTGTCTGACCGGACTTGTAAGGTTTTCAGATGCATTCCGGGCGCCCGGACCCATGGTCCGGCGCGTGGGAACGTAGTTCCGGGCGGTCGGAATTAAATACCTTCAACATTCGGCAAAAGTCCGGTTTGTCACCTTTACATCAGGGTTTCTACGTTTTTAGGCACAATCCGGGCGCCCGGACAGGCCAGGGATTACGGTGTCCATCGGTTTGGAAAAGCCATCTTAAAAATCGACTAGGTCCACTTCTGGGGATTAATCCAGAGGCTTGGAAGTCCATTGGAATGGGACATTTGCTCCCACTTGAAAAATTCCATGCCTCTGGAATTCCAAAGTGAAGCATTGGAATCGCACAAAGTTATTTAGAACGTTTTGAGGATTGCAAAAATCACCTAAGGACCAATATTCCAACGGGTTGGCCCACTCAAACCAATGGCATGGAACTTTTTTGGTAAAAATCGACTAGGTCCACTTCTGGGGGTTTATCCAAGCCCTTGGAAGTCCATTGGAATGGGACATTTGCTCCCACTCGAGAAATTCCATGCCCCTGGAATTCCAAAGTGAAGCCTCTTATTTCAAAGCTTAACACTTGGCTGTTTTTTGTGTAAAAAGCCCAAAAAACAAAATTTCGGAAAATTTTCTGTTTTTTTGAAAAGTGGACATATGTTTGGCCCCGATGTTTTTGATATGCAGCGACGTGAAAAATGCAGAAAAATTGTTTTCTACCGTCAATTATGCACATCTTACGGGAAATTTCTAAAAATAGAGCTGCGACGAATTCTGTAGAAGGACTTGCTCCAAAAATAAAAAGCAACAGTCCAGAAAACAGAAATATACAGTATAGCGATGGACTGCTCAGATCGAAGATTAAATTGGATTCGTCGTGCACGAATGGTTGGATCGACTGCTCAGTCTTTCGCCGTACGTAGTAGAATCGCGAGTAATCGCGAGTAATCGCGAGTAATCGCGAGTAATCGCGAGTAATCGCGAGTAATCGCGAGTAATCGCGAGTAATCGTTAGTAATCGCGAGTAATCGCGAGTAATCGCGAGTATCGCGACCTTTGAAGACGATGGATTTTCAAATGGCTAGACGAACGGTACTCTGTGACTGTGGACTGTGGACACAGTGAAGACCCGACACTTTACAATACGGAACTTCATATTTCACCTCAACGCCGTCGAAGACTTGCAGTATTGTATGTCCAGGTTTGTACTGTAATTATCTATATGAGCTTAGCCGTGTCTTCTTTCTTCTCATTTTTCGCAAGATTACTTTGTGGAGATCTGCAGGAAATTCTCCGGTGACGCTCGGGTCCGGGACGTAAACGCGATTCCAGGAAGTCTGAAAGATCTCTGCGGCGGAGTTATTCAAACGGTACGGGCTCAATTCGCTGTGACACTGAGAATGCCGCAACGACAGTTCTTGAACGTACCTGCCGTTATCTAGCAGCCTTGCATGTTGCGCGCGCAGAGTTGTTTTCAGCATTTTGTTTGAAAACAGTTCAGCATCATCGTAGTAGCAACACCGTATCATTAATCCCACAAACCTGCACTTTTAAAAATAGCGTCAGCCCAAAATAGTACCGATGCTCGAGAATCGGCCATAACACGCCGGTATGTTTTCCACATATGCGTGTAGAACTGAGCTTTGTGTTTTACTTTTTCAGGGATTGGTACCGCCCGGGTCGAGAATTGCTCTATCGCAGGTAAGACTGTTTAAACGTTGGATCTGATTTGCGTTTCGTTGACTGAAGTTTATTATTTTACTTGCGGTTCGGCGTCTGATGAACGCTGATTTTGTTCTGTTTTACGGCATGTTCGCAGGTCGTGTTTCAAGTGCGTCAGTGCTTGCAATTAGCGGAACAGATTTCAATTTAAAAGTTTCAAACTAATTAGAGTAGTTTTAAGAGTAGTTTCGAAAGCTTGCAGCTTTCGGTAGAATCCCTGACTTGTGATAGCATTATTAGCCTGAACCTAGATCCCACGCACTTGTAACTCTGTCAAGTAATGTTATTTATCCAATGATGATGACGTATTTGCAACTTAGCATCGCAACCTTTAAACTTTCTGTGTACAGCATGCACACGACATCATAATGTATGTGTGCAAAGAAACATGAAAACAATGTAGCAACAATTGCAAGTGTATTTTGGAACTGCGCAGTACCCCTTAACCCTGCATACCTGCATATTCTCACTGTAAATGTATTTGGAGCCATGGTTCCAAGTCTTTGGAACCATGTCCGTTTAAGCCTTTGGAGCCATATATGTTTAAGCCTTTTGGAAACGTTGTTCCAAATCGTTGGAAATGCGGTTCCAAGCGTTTGAAATTAATGAAATGTATGAAGCAAAATAAATGTATTTGGAACCATGGTTCCAAGCCTTTGGAACATGTCCGTCCAAGCTTTTGGAAACATTGTTCCAAAGCTTTGGAACAATGGAACCTGGCCATGCAATTCTCGTTTAACAGATTCTAAGCCCCGTCCAAGCCCTCGGAACTCGCTTGGAACCTTAATTTAACAGCTTCCAAGCCCTTGGAATCACGTTGGAATCTCTGTTTAACTGAGTCCAAGCCCTATCCAAGCCCTTGGAACCCCCTCGGAAACTTCTTTTGACGGAGTCCAAGACCCGTCCAAGTCTTTGGAACCCCTTTGGAACCTGTTTTTTTGCAGCGTCCAAGCCCTTGGACCCTCCTCGGAATCACCGTTTGGCAGAGTCTAAGCCCCGTCCAAGCCTTTGGAACCCCATTGGAATGCCCGTTTAACAAGGTCCGAGCCCCGTCCAAGCATTTGGAACCCCCTTGGAATCGCCAATCTAAAAAAATCCTATGGGAATCCAAGCCGATGGTCCAAGCGGGTCCAACGGGGTTCCAAGCCGACGGTCCAAATGGGTCCTACGGTATTCCAAACCGACGGTCCAACGGCTTGGAAACCGATTGGAATTTTATGTAAATTCCAAGGGGGTTCCAAGGGCTTGGATAGCAAATGTCCAGGTCCAAGCCCTTGGACCGCGGCTTGGACGGGGCTTGGACCTGGACATTTGCTGTCCAAGCCCTTGGAATTCCCAGTGTTAACGCCAACGCCTCTCAAACACATACCTGTCCTACCGGGTCCTATGGGGTTCCAAGCCGACGGTCCAAGCCCTTGGAATAATCCTTATTTTGTAGGGAGGAGGAGTTGTCGGAGGCAGTGCTTGAAAGCAAGCCTGGCAACGAGGAGTCGTCCGAGTCCTTGTTTGACCGCTGACCTGGCAGCATGGAGTCGTCTGAGTCCATGTCGCGGCGGTCGGAGTTGGCTTCGGAGTTGGGTGTATGGGTACATGGGGGCGAAGTAATAGCTGTGGCTGCAATGTCTTCGGCATGGGGGTCCGACCTACGGCGAACACGGCCAAACATGGCCATACCTGACCCCTTCCCATTGCAGGTAGGGCAATGCTCGCCCCGGGTTCGTCCCGAGGGCGAGGCAGGTAGGGCCCTACTCGTACCGTAATCGTGCCGCAGCACCCCTTAGTCGACGAACCACAATGAAAGTTTAACATCACACAGGCGAGGTAGGGAAAGTAAAAATTTGGCCAGGGCCTCCGGCGCACAAGGTCGCATGTAGCAGGAATTTCCGTGCTTTTCGGTCCGACCTACAGCGAACACGGCCAAACATGGTCATACCTGACCCCTTCCCATTGCAGGTAGGGCAATGCTCGCCCCGGGTTCGTCCCGAGAGCAAGGCAGGTAGGGCCCTACCCGTACCGTAATCGTGCCGCAGCACCCCTTAGTCGACGAACCACAATGAAAGTTTAACATCACACAGGCGAGGTAGGGAAAGCAAAAATTTGGCCAGGGCCTCCGGCGCACAAGGTCGCATGTGGCAGGAATTTCCGTGCTTTTCGGTCCGACCTACAGCGAACACGTCAAAACACGGCCATACCTGGCCCCTTCCCATTGCAGGTAGGGCAATGCCCGCCCCGGGTTCGTCCCGAGAGCAAGGCAGGTAGGGCCCTACCCGGTCATGCCGTCGCGTTCAATGTCAGTGAAGGTGGCGCGTGCCGGATGATTGTCGTATTCTTCCGTCAGAATGATTCCATCCCAAAAGAGTTCCTCAACTAAATCTATAAACCCATTCGTGGGATTGGCATCCCATTCGAGGACACGTTGCCTCTTGAAGGCATCGTCCGCACGCGGCGGCGTCGTCAACCCATCGCCCTCACCCGGAGAATTTGCCAAGCGATATGCAACAGTGGCTCTTTTCGCGGGATTGACCCTCCGTCTCTCCTCCGGAATCCCACCTTGCGCCAATCTCTGTGCGCGGGATGTCATCGCCTATTGTGCCTGCAAACCGCTTTTGCCCACGTACGTAACCTGCTGTACCATCATAAGTATGGCGTAAACATGGCCCTACCTAAGCAGTTTCAACAGCCGAGATGGTGAAACACGGCCTTGTTAGCCTTGTTTTACTGCCAACATTGGGCAAGACGTACATAAAACGGACCATGTTTGATCTGTGTTTAAAATCACGTGGCAAACTTGGCCATTTTTGGGCAATGTTGGCAGTAAAACAAGGCAAACCACGTTGTGTTGCGCCGCGGAAGATGTTTACCTTGTACCTGAGTAGAATTGCCCTGGTATGGCCCGGTTCGAACAGCATTCACGCGAACACAAGGTAGACATCTTCCGCGGCGCACATAGCCCAAATCAATGCCCCAAATGCAAAACCCAATGGGGAAACGACCCAAACATGGTCATGTCTAGACCATACCTTAGGGTGCAGGCGGGCGTGCCAAAAAAATCGGTCATTTTGGTGAAAAACAAAGTTGAGCTCAAAAGAAGGGGGCTTGGGCGCAGACTACAATGGTGAAAACGGTTTGTTGAAAGGTTGTAAAGGCCTTTGGAAAAAAGGCCTTTATTATGTGGAACTTCAACTTGCGAGAACAAAAGACAAAACTAGAAGACGACGGAAACTTGCGTTGCCCTGGGGCATGGTCATGCGCGCGGCGCGATTCGAATCCGACTGATCGACGAATCCAACGCCTGGCGATCGAAAGTGCCAAAGTAATTTCAAATTGGGGCGTCCGATGCGAATACGAAATGCGTTGACCTCGAGTGACCGCGAATCCCGCTTCCCTTCCCCTTCTCATCGATCCACGGAAACGCAGGCGGCGTACTGCGTGGAACGGATACGAGGGAGGGAGGTGGTGCTTTACCTTGCAGGAAGTAGTCAAAACGGTTTATTAAAGCGAGCGATACCGTTTTAAGGCTAAAATTTACTGCTGCCTGCGAAGCACCACCTCCCTCCCTAGAAACGTAAGTGATTTGAAAAATGCCGAGCGGCATGTTATCCTACGACCAATTTAAATTTGCCCGCGCGAAAATGGGCAAGCTCGCGGACAAGGAAAAGTACCGGCAATACAAGCGCAAGTATGCGCTTTTAAATGCGTCCGACTCCGAGAGCGGTGGCTCCGAGGACACGGACGAGGAGGAGGAGGAGGAGGAGGAGGAGGATCCGGGGGCCGAAAGCAAGAAGGGGAGTGGGCTTGACCGCTTCGCCCTTGCGATGGCCAAGGTGAAGTCCACAGGGGATTCAGTTAAAAATCTTCAGAAAGCGCAAAAAAAAGGAGGGGAAGGAGGCGGCGAAACACAGGAGAGACGTCTTCCGTGAGTAACCCAGCCGAAATCCTGCTTGAAAAACACTTGCTAGGGTGTTAGAACATTGCACGAACACAGCCCTGTTCGCCCACCTTCCAGTTGTAGGTAGGGGGTGTACACTGCGTAAATAGGGCAATGTTTGGGTAGTGTCCTGCTTGTGTTTTATGTTGTCCTGTCGCAGGAAGTTCAGATGCTAACGTGTGGGGTGTTTGTGTTTGATTTCACAGACGATATGGTGGTGAAGGGGCATGTAAATCCCTTCCAGGGTCTGGATAAACAGACCCTGGCTAGGGATAGGTTCCGCCGTCGAATGGCGGAACTAATGCCCCTCACCGCCACGTTGGGCTCAAGTGGGGACAACCAGCATATGAAGTTGTCCACCTTGATGCAAAATTTGAGGCGCCGTCACAAGTGGGGGAGGTGGCGCCTCAAGGCGGGGGAGGTGCATGTCTGGGTATGCAACATACCCGGGCATGCATACACCACCGCCAACGTGGAGGTGTTTTCCCAAAAGAAAGGCCAACCCACAACGGCCGAGATCAAGGCCGGGGTGGAGGCTGCGGGTTTGACCCAGAACGGCGACGTCCCAACGGAAGGTGCGTTCTTTGCTTGAAATAAGTTTTGTGATAAGTTCTTCGTTTCTTATGTGCAAGTAAGGCCCTGTTCGCACCGTTTAGTACAGAAGTACTATACAAGTAAGGCCATGTTTACACACTACCTATGCAAACATGGCCATGTTTGAAACTAACTTAGTGTTGGTCGTGGCAGCAGAGGATCGGAAGGCAATCCTGCGGGATCTTATCGACGCCAAGGAGGAGGAGGAGGAGGAGGAGGAGGAGGAGGCCAGGGGCAAGGGGAAGGCCGAGCCCAAGGGCAAGGAGAAGGCCGAGCCCAAGGGCAAGGAGAAGGCCGGGCCCAAGGGCAAGGAGGCCATGGCGGGCAAGGGCAAGGAGCCCATGGCGCCCAAGCGCCAAGGGCTCAAGGTGGCCGAAGCCCGAAAGCGGGCGGCCGAACAGGAGGTGCTTGAGCACGGCCGCCTCAAGGTCGGCGACCACGCCTTGCTCATGGCTAGCGAGGACCACGAGGTGGAGGATGAGGAGAAGAGGTGGAAGGCGGGGACACCCGATGTTCCCACCTCTTGGTACAAGGACGACCTCACCCCGCAGGTCCACACCCCCCTGCTCTGCGGGGTGGTGGTGGAGACGGTGCCCAAGAAGCCGGCATGGCACTTTGGGCACCAGGTGGCGGGGGGGCTCCCACGCGACCAGCTGTGCATCAAGGTAAGACCCGAACATGGCCCTACCTGCAATGTTTTCCTACGAAACCGCTTAAACATGGCCATATTCGGACATGTTTACACTTCGAACTAACTTACGCGTGTGCTTGCAGATCACGGAGTTCCATTGGACTCTGTACGACCCGGTCCACCAGGACCGGGTCAAAAAGGCACTACTCTACCTGTTCGGACAGGTGGAGGAAAAAGTGCCTGAGAAGGCAGAGTTCAAGAGGCACCTCGATGACTTCCTCAAGGGGAGGTTCGCTACGGGGAGCCTCTTGTGTTGCGTGCCATGGGAGCACGCAACACAAAGGTACGACGACGGAAAGGAGTTGTTGTACTACCACTCCGGGAAGCCCGACGGGCTGAAAGTGCCTAAACCGGCGGGAACCTCCGCGGAGGACGAGGACGAATCCGATTCCCCGGATGAGGACTATGTACCCCCGCCCGAGACGGCGGATGATGATGCGCCCGAAAAGGGGGATGAAGAGGAGGACGAGGACGAGAATTCTCAACGTGTCGCAGCTAAGGGGTTAACGTCTAGGGGGGCTAACCCACCCCCCTAGCAGTTTATGTGTTTTTCGGAAATCCTAGGGGGGGTAGACCCCCTCCCTAGCAACACGCTTTAACGCCTAGGGGGTTGAACCCCCCCGCCTACCAAGACGGTGTCCGGAATTGGGGCCTCCGGAACAATGTTCGCCCCCCCATATGGATCCCCTGGATTATATACGCTATGGTGGCACGACTTCGCGTAATGGCGCACACCATCCTAGTGACTACCGAGCACACGGCGTACCAGGTCCTCCCGGGGCTTCTGACCCTATCAGTGATCCACAGTGGGACGCCGTACAGCAGCAAAGCTCAGCAGCACCAGCACGGGCGCCACGAGGCAATCAGCGTCAGATGTAGCATTCCCCGGTGAGAGGTCAATACGGCCGACCGCGAAGCTAGAAGAAGAGGCCGCAGAACAAGACCTAGGAAGGGAGGGTAAATCTGTACCACCCACCTCCCTCACCGATAGCATCACTGCAACAGCAGAACTTGATAGGGTGACCCGAGGCGAGGGAAGGTGGGCCTCTGCGAGCATGTCTATTTCTAAAGACCCGGAGGCACCAGTAGGACCAGTTCTTGCTACTGCAAATGCTTTTATCCCTGCTTCCCTACCAAATAAGGACGGGTCCGTGCGGTCCCGGGACCAATAGGGACCCCGCATAGACCCCATATGGACCCGTAGGGACCACATGGACCCCACATGGACCCGTGAAAAATGGATCACATGGACCCGTGGATGAAGCCTTCGGGTTTTTACCACTAGATTGGTCCAAAAATCCCTATCGGTCCGGGGTGGGTCCCACACGTGGTACCACTGATTTCTCGGTCCATGCGACATTTCACCATGGGTCCATGCGGTGTTTCGTCGGTCCATGTGGGGTCCATGTGTCCATCGAAACTTCACCACGGATTCCTCGCCGCTGGCGTGGGGGACCTCGCATGGACCCGTATGGCCATGCTTTAAGGCAGCATGTGGTGCATGGACCGACCCTGGACCGACCCCGGACCGACCCCGGACCGACCCTGGACCAAACATGATCGCTCGGACCCAGGTTGGACCCGTTAAGTTCAGCACGGACCAAACCTCCGATAGGCGCCCAACCGTACGGACCATATATGGACCTCGCGTGGACCCCGCGTGGACCCCGCATGGACCCATGGGTGGAGCACTCGAGATGGACTGCACGGGGGAGGCGATGCGTGGACCTCGCATGGACCCCGCATGGACCCGGGAGTGGCGCACCCGAGATAGGGGTGCGTGGTGAAGGCGATGCGTGGACCTCGCATGGACCCGTGGTGTGGCGCACCCGCATGGAAGGCGGTGCGTGGACCCCGCATGAACCCCGCATGGACCAGTGGGGGGCGCACTCGAGATGGACTGCACGGGGAAGGCGATGCGTGGACCTCGCATGGACCCGTGGGGTGGCGCACCCGAGATAGACTGCGCGAAGAAGGCGATGTGTGGACCTCGCATGGACCCGTGGGGTGGCGCACCCGGCATGGGTTGCGTGGTGAAGGCGATGCGTGGACCTCGCATGGACCCCGCATGGACTAGTGGGTGGAGCACCCGAGATGGACTGCACGGGGAAGGCGATGCGTGGACCTCGCATGGACCCGTGGGGTGGAGCACCCGAGATGGCTGGGGTGCGCGGGGAAGGTGATGCGTGGACCTCGCATGGACCCGTGGGGTGGCGCACCCGAGATAGGGTGCACGGGGAAGGTGATGCGTGGACCTCGCATGGACCCGTGGGGTGGCGCATTACCGCATTACCGGTAATTTGAAAGTGGGGGGTGGTAATACCGGGTAATTTACCGGTAATTACCATACGTGGTAATACCAGGTAATTACCGCCTGCACCAGTTGACCCAACTTTTGCATACGAATTCCGAATTCGATTTTTTCGGTTCCTATGGATACACAATGATCATAGGAGATAGTTGAGTGCATAATGTCCCACATGATCGACCATGCGCGGTCACAAAATAGCAGAATATTTTACAGAGAAGTGCAGACAGAAAGTCCCGAGGCACAAGTATACCCAACTATTACATACGAATTCCGAATTCGATTTTTTCGGTTCCTATGGGTACACGACGATCATTGGAGATAGTTGAGTGCACAATCTCCCACATGCTTGGCCATGCGCGGTCACAAAATAGCAGAATATTTTACAGAGAAGTGCAGACAGAAAGTCCTGAGGCACAAGTATACCCAACTATTACATACTACGCCACAGCAGCGGTCGGTGGGCGGGCGGGCGGTGCGTGCGGGGGCGGTGCGCGGGCGGTGTGGCGTGTGGGGGGTAAGTGACGCGGTGAGGAGATATGGGGCGGTGAGGTGAAATATTGCGGTGATAGGCGAAATATAGCGGTGATAAGGAGTATAGCGGTGATCAGTAAAATAATATGTGAGAGGAAGAATCAAGAGAAAAGGGAAAAGAAAAAAAGGTAAACGGGGAAGGGAAAACGGGAGAGCGAAAAGGGGAAAGGGGAAACAAAGAAGAAAGAAAGGAGGAGGAAAAAACAGAGGGAGCGAGGGGGGAGGGCTTAAGTACGGAGTGTGCGTAGCCTGCGGAGCCCACGTAGGACGACCCCCCTCTGCCGGGAGGCAGTGCCCATAAAAGTACGGTTCTATATTCGTATAAATACTGTTATTCATAACAGTCAGCAGATAGTAAGTTAATAACAACGAATCATCAATGCAGCTAACAATATTCACAGCAAATAACGATATTCACAGCAAATTATGATATTCACGGCGGATACTGCACTTAGCCGTGAGCGCAAGCTTATCCTCGTCGGGTACGTTGTCGCAGTCCAAGATCTCATTGAGGAGCTTGCCCGAGTTGATCCTATGATAGGCCGTATTGGTCTTGAGGGACTCGTCATACTTGCATATGAGCGTGGTCCGAACGTTCAGGGCACAGGACTTCTTCGGGTTCAGAGTCACGTGGTATTGTGGGACGTCGCGAAACAGAGACAAGAGGAATGAGTGCTGTGGTCCGAAGCACTGCCCGCGTAGAGGGGTCTTCAAGGCGTCCAAGATATCCTGAGGAACTTTATGAGTAGTGCCGTGGGAATCCTTCCAGTCATGTAATGTATCATCTCCAGTCAGGGATATGGTGTCACCTGAAAACACGAAAATTCTCCCACACAATTACTGGACAACACATCAAAAATGATACCCGCCAATGGAATTGGATTAGGGGTGTTACAAACACGCATATAGGGCAATATAACGCTGTAACCATAAACCCGATAACGCCACAAATGCTGTGGTGTGCACCAGGGTGGACACGAGGGGAAGTGACCGAGCCGCTACGAAAAGCTGCAGTTACCATGACCCCACTGCTCGCCGTGCTGATTGCAACACTCACACCAGGAGGAACAGCGTGGGGCCGCAGAAGAAAGATGAGCCGAAATAAACGAAACGAGAGAACGAGCAACCGCAGATACAGAAGAAAGAGAACAGCATCGAAAAATGCGGCAGGGTGGAGCTCCCAACCGCCCTACGGATCAGGTTAGATATCTTCCGCGGAGGTGACTCGGCCCGCATTGGGAATTTACTTCGGCCACATTTCGGCCCGTCTCGGCCCGAACCCAAAATTGCCCGCCGCAGGCGCAAAATTTTAATTTTAAGTATGACAATTTGTCAAAAATCGATAAAACTTTGGAAATTTATCGATTTTCCCCTCAATGCGACTCGGCCCATCCGCAACTTTTCCTTCGGCCCGCCTTCGGCCCGGGCCTCCATGACACGGCCCCGGGCCGGCCAATCGCAGGAAGATATCTTCCCTGCTACGGATACAAACTGCTCAGACTGATTAACCGAAATGGCAGACCCATGCTTGTCAGAACGAGAAAACCTGAGCAAGCTGTAACCACAATAAGGGAAGGCACCCCAACGAGGGGCAAACGGCTAATGCGGATGATAACACGGAGAACAGAAGAACTAGCCAAGAACTGGGGACCAGACATGATAGGAGGGGGAAGGCAAACCCACACAGACACATACCCGTACGACACAACCACGAGAGGGCTGTTCGAAATGAAAGGTAGGCTCAACGCACACCAAATTAGGCACGCCCACGCACTGTACGAGGACAACCCATTGCCACCCCTGGTAATAGCCACGATGAGAGAAACCCTTAAACCAGGAGACAACGGCAAACCACACACAGCAAAAGCGCTGCAGCTACTCAAGAGCTCTAGAAGCTTCTGCGTACCGGTGTGCGATGTCAAACACTGGAGAGTGGTACTAGCAGGCCCGAACAGAGAAAACAACCAACTGAAATTGTGGATATATGACTCCTCCAATGAAAAAAACCAGAACAACCCTATACAATACCAAAAGACTGATAGCCGACATGAACACCTGGGCAGAACACCTGGCCAAAACGCTGGGAAAAGAAATCTCCGTTGAACTAATGAACGTAGGCAACCAAAGTGCACACGACCATTACAGCTGTGGGGCATGGGTCCTGATGGCCACCAAAGCGTGGATGCACTTCCAAAAAACATGCCCAGGGGGACACTGCCCCACCCACTTCAATGAAGCGGTTAGCAAATGGGGAACCACTAACAGAGCGGCGGTCGATGCCTACAGGAAGTCGATGCAACAACCAGTAAAAGAGAGGATGGCTGCCGCCGAGGGGCAAAGGCAAAGGCCGGTGGACAGCCAGCAGGCAACAGAGACCCAGCGGCCCACCGATGGCCCAAACACAAACCCGGAGGTCGGGGGAAGAGCACCGCAAACCCAAGAGGGGGGACGCAAAAGTGCTACAGAGCAACCGGGCCTGTGGAGATGGCTCCACAGATTGCCCCCCACAACACTGCCGAGCGACGCGACGGGCACGCACTGGGGGAACTACAGCAAGCACCGGAAACCCATCCAAACGAGGAGGAGGGGGAGATGTGAGACGAACCAACTGCACAATGGGAGAAATTAGAAGACACACGAAAGGAAGCACCGGAGGAAGGGCAGGGCCCCCACGAATACCAGCCCCCCCTCACAGAACCGAAAAAGACAGACATATATAGGGGAAGACCGCCTGCACATGCTCACATGGAATGTAGCAGGTCAAAGTGATGCCTGCCTCGACCTTGCCGAGGTCGTCAGGAAAAGAAACGAAAACCAGCTGGGACTGCAAGTGATAGTGCTTACGGAAGTGAAGCACGCACACGACAGTGCGATGAGGAGATTCAGAGACATGCGGTTCACTGCAATAGGCACCAAGACGGAAGGGCGACAGGCAGAGGGCACGCCGGAACAAGCGGTGAAGGGGGGAGTAGTAATACTCCTCAGCAACCCCTACAGTCACGCACACAACCACCACGTCGTCCCCGCGCGGCACCTCGAGGGGTACCTCCTGCATGTAGTGCTGCACCTGCCCGGGGACGTGATGTACCATGTACTGGGCATTTACAACCCGCCGGGAGCAGAAGAATGGAAAATCAGGAGCAAAATACTCAAGTACACAACCAACCTGCTCCGAAAAACCGCGGAAAAACCGAACGAGCATGTGGTTATAGGAGGAGATCTCAATGCGAGCAACACCAGCACTGGCAAGGGGGTAACAAAAACCGACAAGCCATGGACGAAACTCGCGGAGGAGCTGGACCTCCACAATGTAGGCCCGCCAGTCAACACCACACTGAACTGGGCGAAAAACATAAACATTGACAGATGGCTAGCATCGAAAAACAAACGAGCGCAATACGAGACGGGGAGCAGCACGCACCTCACCCAACACCACACGAGCGACCACGAGATGGTGAGCCTAGCAACCCTTCGGTTGGACAGCATAGACACCCACGAACCGTACGTGGACCGCGACCCCCAACCAGGACACGTGAAGCTGGACACGCCCCTAAACAAAACCGACAGGGAAACGCTCCAACGCGTCCTCCTCAGGACACATGACTATGCCAGGACTGCTGAGCTGAGACGCATAACAGCGATAGCCACCCAATGCAGGGAAGTGGGAAGAGGGCAATAGGCAGGTAGCGCATGCCACCATAGACAGAGCAGGAGAAGTCGTACTGGACATACTCACCAGGGCGAACAAATGCGCGCTGAAGGACGAAGAGCTACCAACTGCAGTAGTGGGAGGCACCGCCAACCGAGTAGCGACAGACCTGCTGATGAGCAAAAAGGACAGGAAAGCAAGAGACGCCGCATTACTCACAATGCGGGCGCACAAGAAGGCCAAACAACACCTACGAAACCCACACACGGAACACTCAACCCTCCGGGACCTGAAAGAAGGAGAAATGGAGGGCCCAACAGACAGAAATACTGCAGATGCAAAGGAATGGGCGACGTGGCTTACCGCAGAGGCCAAGAAAGAAAGGTCGGCGGCACACAAAGTGGTCAAACAGCACTGGAAACGAGCCAAGCAAAGGCACAACGACAAAACGGTAAAAGAATACTGGAACAACCAAAAAAGATACCACAAGAGGATATACGCCAAGGCGCAGGAAACAGGCCACGCCCCCACGGCGAACATACAGGCACTGCAGGATAGGGAGGGCAACCTGGCGGTAGGCCATATGAACATTGCAAACGCACTCGCGGACCACATGGCTCACTCGGCACCATACAAGATGGAGCGCCGCAGCCCACCGGACCCGAACCCCCACCATGGGAAGACCCAGCCCAAAAAGAGCGCCTCACAAAGGCACCGAGACCGGACCCCACGGGACTGGACCTCACAATAAGTAGACAGGGCTACAGCAAAGCGGTGCACACCCTAAACAACAACAAAGCACCGGGCCCCACCAGAACCCCAAATGAAATTCTCAAGTACATGCCGGAGGATTTCCACGACGCTCTACATGCCCTCATGCTGGAAATGTGGAACAGCAAACACGTCCCCCTCACCTGGAAAAAAAAGGGGACATTCTGCTTCCGCCACAAGAAGGGGGACGTCACCCTGCAGCAAAACTACCGACCCATAGCCCTACTTGAGGGGGTATTCAAGCTATACACCTCACAAATAGCTCTCCGCGTTCTGCGAGACGCAGGGAATACTAGCTCAGGCGCAGGAAGGCTCGAGAGAGAAGAAGAACACACTCCGACAACTCACTAGAGTGACCAATGCGATAGAGGATGCAAATGTCTCAGGACGGGAACTGCATGGCCTGTATGTAGACTTCGAGAATGCGTATGGCTCAGTGGACCACAACAAGCTACTGCACACAATGCAGTACCTCGGGATACCCGAAGACCTCACACAAGTGGTGCGAGATGTCCTGGGTACGCAAAGCCATGACACCATGTCAATGAACACCAGGGTAGGGGGAGAAACCTCTCTCAAAACGGTGCAGGTGCAAAGAGGACTCCTCCAAGGGGACAGCATGAGCCCCCTCCTCTTCATAGTATACCAAGAACCGTTGCTAAGATGGCTAGAGGTGGGGGGGCATGGATACCGACACAAGTACGCAGCAGAACAGGAAAGACTGGGCCCCCTCAGGACAACAGCAGGAGCGTTCGTCGATGACCTACTCATACTGTGCCCCACAATTTTCCACATGAGAGCTCAGTTACACAAACTACAGGCATTCTCACAATGGAGTGAACTCAAGATTGACCTTACAAAGTCAGCCATAACCGGCATAAAGAACGGAGTTTCCATACCTGAACAACTCCATGCGGACCTCAAACCGATTGGAGCGGACGGTAAGCTAAGCCACTTCAAAATACTCAAGCCAGACGACACATACAAATACCTGGGGGTACTACTGGCATTCTCAGGCAAATGGGAGAAGGAGAAAGAAGCCGTCAGGGAGGAGATGAACCACAGAATACAGGCACTGCTGCGCTCCCCACTAACGCCAGACCAAAAAGAATACTCACTGCATGCCGCAATACTGGGCAAGTTCAGATACGGACTGCACCTGGGGCTCTACACAGCGGGTGAGAAAGACGACTTCAACAAAGTAATAGGCGGAGCCACAAAGAACATACAGGGCGCGGCCTGCCCCGCAACGGAACGCCAAACATTTTTACCACACAGGAAAAGGAAAGGTTCGGCCTGGGCATGGTGCCACTCCAAGCGGTCTACGCCCAGTCGATTTGGAGTGGGCTACTGGAGGCCATGCACAGCGAAGAGGACAGAGGAGCAGTACGGGGCCCGGCGTGGAGACAAATAAACCTAAGGTCAAGACTCAGAATGTCCCACGTCAGTAGGTCCACCAGAGGGCTGGTAGAATACCACTGCACCACACGCATGAATTGCACAGACCTTAACAAACTCTGGGGAGGACACCATACAAAATACAACACACTAAGAAAACTCAATGCCCTGCTCAGATACAACATTACGCCTCAGGGGACTGAGGGGATGCTCAGGCAGCTCCAAACCCCCGTACCAAAGATAATGAAACAGCTGAAGGGGGCGACCAGAAGAAAGTCTGACAAAGAAATGGAAGGGACAACGAGAAAAACGAAAGCAGGCAAAATAATGGATGGGGACCTACCAGCGCCCCCAGACTGGCAGGCGATGTGCACAGACCAAACCGCCAAGCTCAAAGTACCCAAGGACACGCCAACTTCGATAAATTTCACGACGTGCCTTAAACTATTTACACACTTCCCAGACCTGGCATTCCTTATAACCCAAGATGGCCAACAAGCGATTAGCCAAGCGAACATTAGGGAACAGTGCACGGACGCAGCCCTCAAGGCAGACCGCAATGCCATAGCAAAACTGCAAAAGGCCTGGCGCACCTATACCCGTACCTGTGCGAAGCTCAACCGAGGGACATAGCGAAGCCGGGGGACTTCTATGATAGCAGCACGAACCGACGGCTGAAACGACAATACCGGAGCATTCCCTGTGCGGGGCCGCTGGACCCCCACACAATGCGAACCAACCTCCCGCGCCTCAACCCGGTGCAGCGCTACGGGCTAAAATGACAGAATGGGAGGCAAGGCTGGTTCCCAGAGAAGAGATTCACAGGCAACTCTCCCTACACCCGCTCACCAGGATTAATGAGACGGAAACTACCGGCCAAACATGGGAGGAGGAGGGAGAACTACAAGCCCCCCACGGATGCCCACGAACCAAGTGGATGGACGAAATAGACCCCATGGCTGAAAAGATGGAGACATGCCGCTTCGAAAAGGCCAAACAATAAACAAGCCAAAGGAGATTGTGGCAATGAGGACCCTACTCATTGACCCAACGGACCCTCACTCCCTGGTGACGCAGTACAGAACTCAGTGGCGGCATTCAGACGGGAGCGACTCTTACGCATGGAGTACACGGGAAACCATAATTGACTACCTAAAGCTGGCCAAACGAAGAGGCCAAAGTGCGACCACCTTCCCAACCCTGAAAAGAAGGCTGCGGGCAAGAGGCTCCCAGGTGACCCACCCCACAGGACTCAGGGAAATACTGGCTGGAAGGCCACACATAGGGCAGGCCTGGCCCACACTACATGCGGGAAACCTCACCCTAGACCCAACTAAAACCAACCCAGAGCAAGACATTGCGGACAACAGAGAACACCACTGCCAGATAAGGCTAGAGGGGGAACTTGCCCACAGCTACCATAGAAATGGGAAATACATAGGTACCCTCAGGAAAGAAAAGCTCTTCAGACTACATGAGAGGTACACCCAAGCAGTGGGTACTACACACAACCAAACCCCACACCAAAGCACACTACGCACGGAACTGTGGGAGGACCATAGGATAAAGGTCTCCACATTCGAGGAGGAAGTAGGGTACCTCCTCATTAGGTACTCAAGCAAAGAAGAAAAGGAGGAACGCAAAAAGAACCTACAGAACCACTGGACGTTTCCTGCCCAAATGCAAAGGGCACTACAACAGGCATTCGGAATAACCACAGAACTCTTTGCCTCACCCCTCAATGTCCACCACAACACCACGACGTATTATGCCAACTACGACAGGGACAAGGTGTTTGGGACCAGAGGCTCAGCCTGGACGACAAACTGGATGAAACTGGGGGCCTGCCAATTCAACCCATAATACACGCCACATGACCTCAAAAACTTTGCCATTGCGGCCACCACCACCCGATACCCGGTATTCGGGGTCGGAGTATACCCGCCATACGAGAAAACCCCATACATGAAACTGTACAACGCACACGTGGGACACCTAGTACACGAACTATTTGAGATACCACAAGGCAAATTCACCTTCCTGCCCCCCGACCACTGGATGGGTTCTACCCACCAACAAGCGAAGCAGTGCAACTGGAACCTCAGAGTACTGATAGTCGCCAACAAAGCAGGGTGGCAAGCCCACTGTGGTGACCCAGATGCTGCCGCGGAGTACATAAGGAGGGCGCTCACGACATGTCCGCAAAGCAAAGTCCGCACGACCAGAGCCGTAAGGCAACCAATGAGGGAGGCGAACCTGCACGACACGAACGCCCCAAACCAGGAAAGACACGCCCAGAGTGTGGACTGTGTGGTGGGCACAAGACCATGGCAGCGATACGAGCTCCCGGAGGTGAAGCTAAAGAACATGGTAAATGCAAGGGGAAGAATGTGCAACACAGGGCCACATGTACGGAACGACCTCTGCTCCCAATGCTACAGCATACAAGCAGCGGTTGAGACCTGGTGGGAGCTGGGAGGACAGTCACCTCCACGTGGAAGAAGGACCAGCCAAATGGGAGCTCCTCCCCGGGAGCAGCGGAGGAAAATGGGACATACACCCCCCCACCATACAACAGGCGATGGATGCAAACACTTTACACACCAGACATGAGAGACAGATGGATGCCCAGGCCGTATGGAACAAGGTAGCGAAGTCTAAAGTGGTCAGGTACCCCACTGACTTCTGGCCCGAACACGAACCGGGGGTCCAAGGAAGAAGATGGAGGCTAACAAGAGACCAAACAGCGGACCCCAGGAACATGGCCCCGAGTGACACGCCAACACAATTGACATACCCCCCCCTTCAAAGAGTGCACGAGGCAACCTCGTACCTATACACAGACGGAAGCAAAAGAGAGATTGAAACAGAAGAAGGAGGCAAAGAATGGGCCTCAGGGGCCGCGGTAGGGGACCCCAGGACAGGGGAAGGAGAGGCACACATGATTCGCTGGGAAGGTGAGGACCAAGAGGTGAACAGGGCCGAGCTTCTTGCGATACAAAAAGCCGTGACACTTCCGCGGCCACCAAGTGGCAAAGGACTTACCATTTGCACGGACAGTGCCAACTCTATTAGACAACTTGAGAGCATGAGAACGAAACCCCACAGCATGGAGCACCACCAACAAAGGGACCTCCTATATGCCATACTGGTCAACATTGAGGCATTGGTAGCAGCGGGACACACCGTCTCACTCCTGAAAGTCAAGGCACACATGGGAATTACGGGGAATGAAAAAGCTGATGAGGCAGCCAAGCAAGCCTGCACCACAGGGACCCCCAATATATCTTATTCTCCCTGAGGTTATGGGCCCACCACGCTTCCACGCTTCCACTGGGCACCGAGCGTGCCAAAGCGCGTTGCTCGGACCGGGTCCCCACGAGATGCCATGCTTGCAAACCATTTTCGACTACAGTAATACCGCATATTTAAGGAAACAGGAATTTGGAGCCAGCCTGGCCTTTTCCGTATTTTTCTGACCCCCCCCCTGCCAGCGTCAGCCTCTTACCGAAATGACTAACGAAAAGGAAACGCGATTCGAGCGTCAGCCAGCCTCTTCTCTTAAATCCATTTCTTCTTAGGGATTGGAAAGCGCAGTCAGCCAGCGCATTCTCTTAAATTCAGCATGGATCCGAGCAGTCGCCAGGAACTGCGAGAATTACATGCTGACTTGCAAAGTGGGATTATTAGTCAGGAAGACTACGACGACTTGAAGTCTATAGTCTTAACGCGTATCAAGGCCAAAGCGCCAATCAATGAGTGTCCCAGCGGTGAGACCGAGAAAGTATCAATGCAGAGTGACACGGTTGAGTTGGTTGAAGACTCGGATGAGCCCCCGAAAGCTGTGTTTCCTTAACCCAGCATTTCCTTAAATGTGAGGTATTACTGTATGCCGAATCCGATGTCGATGTCCGCTTTCACCGGCTAGACGCCTATAGGGTGCCAGGGCATGCTCAAGCCGGCCTGCAGGTGCTCACTGTACCAGACACGGTGCGTGCTGGGCACCGAGCGTGCCAAAGCGCGTTGCTCGGACCGGGTCCCCACGAGATGACATGCTTGCAAACCATTTTCGACTATACCGAATCCGATGGTGATGTCCGCTTTCACCGGCTAGACGCCTATAGGGTGCTAGGGCATGCTCAAGCCGGCCTGCAGGTGCTCACTGTACCATGCACGGTGCGTGCCGGGCACCGAGCGAGCCAACGCATCCCCAAATATCCCCCAAACCATCCCCCATTACCCCCAAACCATCCCTCAAGACCCCCATTTACCCCCCAACCCATCCCCAAATACCTTCCAAACCATCCCCAAATACTCCCAAACCATCCCCCATTACCCCCAAATCATCCCCCAAGACCCTCATGTACCCCCAAACTATCCCCAAACCATCCCACATTTACCCCCAAACCACCCCCAAGACCCCCAAACCATCCCCAAACCATCCCCAAATACCCGCCAAACCACCCCACATTACCCCCATTACCCCCATAAAACCTTAAAACCCTAATACATCAATTTGAAACCCTAAACCCCTCAATTGAAAACCCTTAAACCCTAAAACATCCGCAAACCCCCCACAAGACCATCAAGCAACCCATTGCATCACCAAACACCGCCTAACATCCCCACAAACCCTCTAAAGCCTCCCATGGGGGACCATGGGCCTCACCATGGGGTAATGTGGGCGGGCTCATGCCAGTGGCGAGCTCATGCTACGCGAGGGTCGGTCGATTAAGCACAGGCGCGCCTGTGCTGGCGATTTCAGCACAGGCGCGCCTGTGCTAAAATGCGCCAGCATATGCTCGCGGCGGGCCAGTGCTGTAACACACACATATATATATATATACATATCGGTCAGAACGAAGTCGGAAGTCTAAGATAGATAAGAAAACATAATTGCGGGTTTTTAACTATCGGGGACGGAGTGAACGGCAAGTCACGGCAGTGACACATGTACTGCACTCCGAAGGGGAGAAGCAAGAGACAGGACCCCACCTCATGGTCCGGGGGATCAGTCTCTCCGTGAGATGCTCGCACTTGGGTGAACACCCAAACCAACGAATTCGTCCCAGTGGACGACTCCTCAACGATGGCAGAGCGCGAAAGCGGAGTGGGTCAACGCATCTGCGTCGACATTCGCACAAGGGTGTGTATTTTATAACAAGGATTTCGGGAATAGGACGAATCCGTATATGTCAAAGCGCAGTAGGTCGCGGAATGAGAATGAATTTCAAACCTTTCAACCCAACGCCTTTCACTAGTGCAGCGACGCTCACTCTCTCCTTTTTGGAGAAATGTCCCCTGCCTGTTAGGCGCGTGATGCATATGAGGATAAGTTTTTATTTTAGTAGACGTTTCGAGGGCTTTGCCTTACACGTCGACGTAAATGTATTATCAATTATTCCAAACTAAATGCAAACGGATAAAATCACAATGAGTGAAGTGGATCTCATCGACGTAGGTGATAGATGCTTCGCCACAGCATCGTGGTGAGGGCCCAAGCCGATAGATGAACTGATATACGATATATGAATATCTCGGATATATCTCTGATCAGAAACACGTCGCATGAGCCTCAGGTGGCGAGACAATCAATAGAGTATATAGCTAAATAAATACATTGTTGGGTTTTATCGGCGGGATCGGCTCATGTGTGACGGTGCGTGTCGGCTAGTGACAATCGGGCGAGGGGTGACAACGTGATTCATGCCATCCCCCGCCCTTGTGGGTGGGCAAGTCGGTCTCTCCCCATGAGTCAAAACGCTAAATTCCACCGCACGTCCCATGCGGACGACTAGGAAACGCACGTGGTTTGGGGCTACCCCTCGAAAGACGAAAGCGACGGGTGATATGCGCTCTCAACGTCTCAAGCTCCTGAGATGACCAATTGGTCGTAGTATCATTATCCCAAAGCGATGTCTGTTCCCAATTATTTCATTTATTTTCGACAAGGACGATTATCATAATCCCCCTAGCATCACATGGACTCTCTTGTCGGTAAAAATCCCTTTGATATCATATGGACTTCCTTAATCGTGCAGTCAAACAAATCCCCCGGGCATCACAACTCGGATATTCGCTTCTCGCTTGTATAGTAGAATATGGTATATCACATTTTTAGGACGGAGAGGCACAATATATGTGTTTGGAACCAAGTATTTTCTTTGTTGATTTGGAATGAACATGGCTTTCAACTCGATTTGGAATGAACATGGCTTACAACTGGTCAAATGTATTCCAGCAAAAGGATATTAGGAAGGCGGTATCATTATTGCTTGCGTGAAATAATGTGAGCATGATGAACGTTTCCAATGCTCTTCAAATGTGAAGGATTTATCCAGTGGACACAATCATACCTGCCAAACCAACAAAAGAAAACACCTCAACAATAAAGATCAAAGTATGTTGCGCACAGATTTGGGTACAAGTATCCATGGATATGAAAGTTCTAGAGAGCGAGCCCGAACATGTCAGGTGCTTGCATTAATGAAAGTCCCGATATTCTTTACAGAGACAGTACATGATGTGACAACGTTACATATTTCAAACCAGAACTGGCAGATCCGACTTGACACTTCAAGCCCTCAGCGGGAGCACCTCAATCTACAACACAGCAAAAAAGAAGAAGCGCTATGAAACCTCAGATTTGATGGCATTCACGTACCCAACTCGTTCTTTTTCAATGGCGTCGAGAACATGCTGCGCGCCACATGAAGCTGTTCAGATTCCGAAAACGATGAGACAGTGTAAGCGAGTTGGAATTCGGGCGAGCTTCAGGGCACCACCTGCTCGGTTACAAATTCCGTGCTCCATAAGCACTGTGGCAACTCCCCACACCTATATCAATTAAACGTCGCCATGATCCCACGGTTCTCCATTGATAGAGAATAGAGAACCACCTCCTTGCATTCGCTACTATAAAGACCTGGCACAAAAATAAGCCCAAAATTCAAAGCATGTGCCGCCTTCGCAATGATTTCTAGAGGTGAGCTTGCTGTGCAGTCATTGCAAAAATGCCAGAGTTCTTGGCATCTTACAGCAACTTCAGACATCGAAATCAGGAGGTTTTGACCCAATAATAACAACTAGCATGCATTTATCTGGTCGGCAGTTTCCACCATTTCAGTCATTACGGCGCAAGAGGTCAATACTCATGTTCCAAAGTTGTGCAGACCTCCAGCGAGCATTTGCAAGATAGTCGCCGGGATGCTGATCCTGATGCCTGACTGTGTCAGGCAATACCCTATCGAGCCGGGAAGATAAATAGTTGGGCTGGGAAGGATTACATGGTGTTCAAGGCCGTCCTCCAGCGCGTAAGGAAAGTCATTTAGTTTCCACACTGTCATCTGCGAAGGATCTAAGAGCTTGTTAGGGACGTCTCCCACAGCATATTTCCGCATCCCTTTGAAAGGAAGACGCATACGCGAAACTATATCTAACGAGAAAACCTCGCGGGGGAAGATAGGGGAGAGAGAAAGGGAATCTGCAGGAGGGAATATCGTCAAGGGGCTGTATTTGAAAGTAGTAGTCACCGGAATCACAGGGCTCGGCCATACCGCCTCTAACTTTCCAGACTCCGAGTGGGCTCTTAGCTCAAAACCAAAAATTGTGCTCAGCATGAGATCCCCGACGGTATGATATTTTTCCTTGAGCTGTGTTCGAATAGGAGACAAATCAGGACCACAGGACAAGCAGAGAAAAGCGCAAGCGTACGAGGTGGGAATGGTGATATGCATCCGTTTGAGCTGTGATTTGTGATCCACGAAAAAAAAAACAAAGTCGCCTGACGTATCGAGTACTGCCTGACTTGCGATCTTTCAGTTTGGTTGGGACTGCGGTATACACCTGCTCCAGTTGTGCTCGATAATCCATGAGGGGCGCGCGAAGCCGACCGAGTTCCTTACAGACAAACAGCGTCACACAGAATAGAGGGAACGTAAGTACACTTAAATCTCCGATAATTGGAGCAAAACAAAAGGATAAGTGTACAACAACACTTTGTGCTGTGGTCATTCGAGTGAAGACATGCGTGCTAAAGTTTGGCGACCCACAAGTTGCCTCAAAAACATCAAGACTAGTTTCGTGGGAAGACACAACTGGGAAAATAACTTGAACATTGCACGCAACTGAAGAGAAAGAGAATTTCCCTTAATAGCAGGAAATGGAGGGCAGAAACAATATTGTCGAGACAGTGACACTCACATCCAATTTCCCTGTCTTGATGAAACTATCCACCTCTTCAAAAGATAACTTGTGGTCCACTAAACCTGGTTCAATTGGCATCTCCCTCGTTGGAGTGTGCTCGGTGTTGGGTTAGGGAGACAGTATGCGAGACTGTATTGGGATCTGGGCTGCAGTTTTAAACATTCAACAGAAAAATACAATTTCGACTCCCGCTTGCGACGGCTTCAGATCATCAGACGAGGTTCAGATGAGATCGAATGTTCCAATTCTCCGACGTTTCCACCTTGAGAAATTGGGCCCCGCTTTTCACGTGGACGTTCACGTTGTGACGTTTTCATGTTTTTTTTTTTTTGTGTTTTTGTGTTTTGTGTTTTGTGTAGCCCCCCAAAAGGAAGGGGATAGACACCCCTCAGGCTCAGGCGGACTTGACACGCGACGGAAATTTTAGTGTTTTTTGCCTCTGCAAAATTCGATGGGAATGCAGAATGGTTGTATCAGTACTGTATGACGTATCAAGACAGTAGACACAGACAGCTCATACCTAGCAAGACCGAACCCCCGCCCCCGCCCCCCCCGCCCGGTCATGCCACGGGAATCGGGAATCGTGGGCAGCATCAAGCGGGGAAGAGTCGCGTCTTGATCATGGGAGAACAGACTTTCCCCCCACTGTAGGGGGGGGGTCTGGTCCCTCCTTGTTTCACCCCTCGCCCTGAGTGACCCTGCCGTTTCATGGAGAGACAGACTTTCGCCCCCCCATAAACAGGGGTGACTGTCTTTTCCTGTGTCACCCCTCGCCCTATGGTGTCACTTGCATCTTGCCGACCGATAATAAAGCACCTAAGTTATTTTATTATCTCATCTTAGTCTCCGTATGTCTCTGCGAGTGCCCGACTGTTCTTGGAGTGCAACCTGCGTATATATATATATATATTGGGGAAAAAATCGGAGATGAAATCGAAGATTCCCCCTCTTTTGAAAAATCGGGAAAAAATTCAGCCCTCTTAACAGTGCGTTTTTAGTTCGTTCTTAACAGTGCAAAAATTGACGCCCAAATCGTAGGCTGTACTACGTATGCTGTATCCATATTATTGGGGAAAAAATCGGAGATGAAATCGAAGATTCCCCCTCTTTTGAAAAATCGGGAAAAAATTCAGTGCTTTAACAGTGCGAATTAACACTGCGTTTTTGAGGCCCAAATCGTAGGCTGTACTGCGTATGCTGTATTGATATTCTATGAATTGAAGCCATTGTGTATAAAATGCATATTGGGGAAAAAATCGGAGATGAAATCGAAGATTCCCCCTCTTTTGAAAAATCGGGAAAAAATTCAGTGCTTTAACAGTGCGAATTAACACTGCGTTTTTGAGGCCCAAATCGTAGGCTGTACTGCGTATGCTGTATTGATATTCTATGAATTGAAGCCATTGTGTATAAAATGCATATATAAATTAGGTCCTCATTCATGGCAATTCCAGGATTGCTTGAAGGGATTCAGAAAATTCAGTGCTTTAACAGTGCGAATTAACACTGCGTTTTTGAGGCCCAAATCGTAGGCTGTACTACGTATGCTGTATCCATATTATATGAATTGAAGCCATTGTGTCAGCCATGTGACTACGTGACACAGCACATATTTTACAAATCACTTCACACTGCGTCAATAATATAATTCCGGTCATCAGTGGATAATGAAAAATATAAACAGGAATAAATTGATTATTCGATTTATATCAAAAAGCACGCAACGTTACGCTCAAGTCGTTCAAGTGTCGTGAACAGTGAACAATCGTTGTGGCCAGTGAACAGTGTGCGGTCAGTAACCCTTACGCCGGAAGCGATCTTGTAAATAGATATGAGGAACAAAATGGGCCGAGATTTATATAACGTGAATTCAGAAACAGTGAATGCTATCCATACACGTGGCATAGAAGTCCTTTGCTTCTGCCCCAACTTAGATTTCCATATTTATATGGATGCATTATGCATCGTTAAAAACAGTAATCACTATATTTTTATTTAAAGACCAAAGGTCGATCGTTGGCGGAGCGGGAAATAAAAGTAGTAGCCTAATCATTCGTTTTATAGCATTTCTGCCGGTTGCTATTCAATACAAATCATGAATAGAGAAGTGTGTCACTGTATGCTGTATCCATATTATATGAATTGAAGCCCGAGTGTATTGTAAATTAAAATTGAAACGTACCCAGCGCGTGCGGTAGAAATGAGTAAGGTCACCCATGAATGATTGCGTTAATAATATAATTCAGGAGGGGGGGTCTGGGGGCGGAGCTCAGTGGTCCCCCCCCCAAGATAGAGATGGATAGACCAACACCGAGACGAATAAACGGGGTCACGTTAAGTATTTGTTTTTTGGAAAACAGAACGGGGGGCGGGAGGGAAGAGGGGGGGGATGGATGAAATTCAGTCCGTTAACAGTGCAAAGGGGAGGGGAGGGGGGTTGGGGGGTATTGGGTTGTTTTCAAAGTTTTAGTTTATACGTTCATCGTTCACTAAGATTGAGGAATATTTTTTCCCCACATGTACGTTTACGTACCCCCTATATAAATTAGGTCCTCATTCATGGCAATTCCAGGATTGCTTGAAGGGATTCAGAAAATTCAGTGCTTTAACAGTGCGAATTAACACTGCGTTTTTGAGGCCCAAATCGTAGGCTGTACTACGTATGCTGTATCCATATTATATGAATTGAAGCCATTGTGTCAGCCATGTGACTACGTGACACAGCACATATTTTACAAATCACTTCACACTGCGTCAATAATATAATTCCGGTCATCAGTGGATAATGAAAAATATAAACAGGAATAAATTGATTATTCGATTTATATCAAAAAGCACGCAACGTTACGCTCAAGTCGTTCAAGTGTCGTGAACAGTGAACAATCGTTGTGGCCAGTGAACAGTGTGCGGTCAGTAACCCTTACGCCGGAAGCGATCTTGTAAATAGATATGAGGAACAAAATGGGCCGAGATTTATATAACGTGAATTCAGAAACAGTGAATGCTATCCATACACGTGGCATAGAAGTCCTTTGCTTCTGCCCCAACTTAGATTTCCATATTTATATGGATGCATTATGCATCGTTAAAAACAGTAATCACTATATTTTTATTTAAAGACCAAAGGTCGATCGTTGGCGGAGCGGGAAATAAAAGTAGTAGCCTAATCATTCGTTTTATAGCATTTCTGCCGGTTGCTATTCAATTGGGGAAAAAATCGGAGATGGAATCGAAGATCCCCCTCTTTTGAAAAATCGTTCATGCATAAATGACAACGTATGACTTCACACGGCGTTAATAATGTAATTCAGGTCATCAGAGAAAAATGAAGGGGGGTCTGGGGGGGCGGAGCCCAGAGGTACCCAACCCCCTCCTCCTCCCCCCCCCCTTGGCCGCCTCTATTTGCCGCGGGTCTCTCACTCTTCACATGATGATGATGCGGATGATGGATACTCAGGGGGGGGGTTATTTTTTCCCCACCTGTACGTTCACGTACCCCCTATATAAATTAGGTCCTCATTCATGGCAATTCCAGAATTGCTTGAACGGATTCAGAAAATTCAGCCCTCAGTTAACAGTGCGTTTTTGAACAGTGCCCAAATCGTAGGCTGTACTACGTATGCTGTATCCATATTATATGAATTGAAGCCATTGTGTATCAAATGCATATATAAATTAGGTCCTCATTCATGGCAATTCCAGAATTGCTTGAACGGATTCAGAAAATTCAGCCCTCTTAACAGTGCGTTTTAGTTCGTTCTTAACAGTGCAAAAATTGACGCCCAAATCGTAGGCTGTACTACGTATGCTGTATCCATATTATATGAATTGAAGCCATTGTGTCAGCCATGTGACTACGTGACACAGCACATACTTTACTAATCACTTCCCACTTCGTCAATAATATAATTCAGGTCATCAGTGGATAATGAAAAATATAAACAGGAATAAATTGATTATTTGATTTATATAAAAAAGCACGCAACGTTACGCTCAAGTCGTTCAAGTGTCGTGAACAGTGAACAATGCCGTTGTGACCAGTGAACAGTGTGCGGTCTGTAACCCTTACGCCGGAAGCGATGTTGTAAATAGATATGAGGAACAAAATGGGCCGAGATTTATATAACGTGAATTCAGAAACAATGAATGCTATCCATACACGTGGCATAGAAATCCTTTGCTTCTGCTCCAACTTGGATTTCCATATTTATATGGATGCATTGTGGCATCGTTAAAAACAGTAATCACTATATTTCTATTTTAAGACCAAAGGTCGATCGTTGGCGGAACGGGACATAAAAGTAGTAGCCTAATCATTCGTTTTATAGCATTTCTGCCGGCTGCTACTCAATACAAACCGTAAATAGAGAAGTGTGTCACTGTATGCTGTATCCATATTATTGGGAAAAAAGTCGGAGATGAAATCGAAGATTCCCCCTCTTTTGAAAAAATGGGGGAAAATTCAGCGCGTTAACAGTGCAAATATTGAGGCCCATATCGTAGGCTGTACACGACACAGTGTATGCTGTATGCATATTAGCCCCAGTGTAATCTATAAAATGTAAAAAATATAAACAGGAATAAATTGATTATTTGATTTATATCAAAAAGCACGCAACGTTACGCTCAAGTCGTTCAAGTTTCGTGAACAGTGAACAAGGCCGTTGTGACCATTGAACAGTGTGCTGACAATAACCCTTGCGCCGGAAGCGATCTTATAAATAGAGATTGCGCAACAAAATGAATCGAGATTTATATAAGTGAATTCAGAAACAGTGAATGCTATCCATACACGTGGCATAGAAATCCTTTGCTTCTGCCCCAATTTAGATGTCCATATTTATATGGATGCATTGTGGCATCGTTAAAAACAGTAATCACTATATTTCTATTTTAAGACCAAAGGTCGATCGTTGGCGGATCGGGACATAAAAGTAGTAGCCTAATCATTCGTTTTATAGCATTTCTGCCGGCTGCTATTCAATACAAATCATGAATAGAGAAGTGCGTCACTGTATGCTGTATCCATATTATATGAATTGAAGCCCGAGTGTATTGTAAATAAAAATTGAAACGTACCCAGCGTGCGGTATAAATGAGTAAGGACACCCATGAATGACTGCGTTAATAATATAATTCAGGAGGGGTCTGGGGGGCGGAGCCCCCAATAACCCCAAGATGGAGATGGATAGACCAACAACGAGACGAATAAACGGGGTCACGTTAAGTATGTGTTTTTTGGAACACAGAAAGGGGGCGGAAGGGAGGGGGGGATGGATGAAATTCAGTCCGTTAACAGTGCAAATATTGACGCCCATATCGTAGGTTGTACACGACACCGCATTGTATGCGTATGCATATTATATCAGTGAAGCTCGAGTGTATTGAATATAAATATAGGGGGGGATGTGGGGTGAAGGGGGAGGGGAGGGTGGGGGAGGGGTGGGGGAGGGTGGGGGGAGGAGGGGGGAGGGGGGGAGGGGGAGGGGGAGGGTGGGGGAGGGTGGGGGGGGGGGGGGGAGGGGGGAGGTGGGGGGGTTGGGGGGGGTTGGGGGGTTGGGTTGTTTTCAAAGTTTTAGTTTATACGTTCGTTCACGAAGATTGGGGATTATTTTCCCCACTGACGTTCATATGATATATATATTTGGGTTCTCCATCGGGTTATGATATATGATATATATATATATATAAGGCCTTCGAAGACAGGGCGAAGACAGCATGACACCTTTAACAGTGGTGTCATATCAGAATCAAAGACAGCTCCAAGAAATTCAAAGACACTCTGAAGACGTCATGTGGGACGGTGTGTCACATCATGGCACAATGATAGTACAGTAGACCGTAGTACCCCACGTTATCTACGATAAGTCACAGAGTAAGACGAGTTTGTTTGCGACCGTTGTATTCTAGGTTTTACAAGGGTAGGCTATTTAATTTAGATTATTTCTTCATGATTTTAGATTAACCCATTTTCATGTTGATTTTAGATTAAGTTTTTTTTATCTCATCCGGCTATTACCGGTGCATGCATCCATGCCATCGAAATATTACACAAAACAGTTGTTGCGTAGCCAAACCAGAGGAAAGTAACATGGTTGAGCCCGACGGCTTTGAGTTCACAAGCCCGGGAAAAAATGTGGAGGATATATATCATTCGGATGAAGAGGATGAAGAGGAATTCCTCGTTAAACACATGGAAAAGTCGAAACGTATCCGTGTCCCCTTAGTGTGGAGTACCGTCCTCAATGGTGTATCGTATGTAGAGTGCACAGAGAAGATGGAAACCTTGAGCCTCGAGGGTGTGACCAAGTCTGGCAAGGATTATAGGTCGAAAAAAAAACGGTTCCGTGACTCAAAACTTCAGGTGTGCTTTACAGCATACACACGGTTGTCAAGTTTACTATAAAATTGTCAAGGGAACGACCTTATGCCCTACTATTCCATGCGACTTGTACACCCGTGGGACACACGACCATACTAATTTCAAAGGAAAGGGTATGTCGAAAGATTTAAAGGACAAGTGTAAGGATGCGATCAAGGAAAAGCTTCCGCCTAAAGCCATTTTTAAGAAGCTTAGTACCGCAGTCACCACAGCCATGGAAGCCGATGACGACGTTGAGTACAAGGTCATAAAGAACTTTGTGTACAACAATCGCAAACAAATCTTGGGGCTTAAAACCATAAAGACTTGCGGTCAGTTCATGGAGGTTTGCCAGACCTCCAACTTGTTGGCCATCCCCGTGACCGATCGCAAAACGGCGGGGACGCTTTGCATGTTTGAAGGACAAGTACTCCAACCGAGCGGCTTCGTAACCGTGGAACATTACGCCGAGAATTCCGCGAACACCCTGCCTCCTATTCCTTTCGAAGCCCAAGCAACCCAAGATGAGCTTACTACTTGGAAGCTGGCGGGTTGGAATGAAGACTTTTCCGTTTATGAACGGAACCTTCAAGCACATTTCAACTCAATTCTTGCTTGCGAGTCTGCTGAGTACTTCGTGCATATCTTAGAGAACATGCTTGTCGTCCAAGGGTGGAGTACGCGTTCGAAACGGTTTTACAAAGGGAAGTTGAACTTGCGTGCCCTTTACAAGAACTACACCGAACTCGTCAAGGATTATGTCGCAGCGCAGAAACGCAAAAGGTGGTGCGTGATTTACACCACTTGGGGGAAACTCGAGGTACTTCTCGCAAAGGATCACCGCTCACGCGACGACACGTACAAGACGAACTGGCAAGGCTTACCCCTTGAATGCAACGGGTCTTCCTACTTGGATAAGCGTTTTCGTCTCGGGGCGCTCGCCATCAAATCGCACGAGGACGCCTATGCTTCGCAAATAGTGGACTTTTGCTTGATCGCGGCTATGCAACTTGGTTTCCAGAAAGTGTGGCAACCTCGTTATCATACTTTGGATCACTCCCTCGCTTTCTTCAACGCTAACGCCAAGCTTCCGGAAACCATCACGCATGTCCTAGAGCATTTGAGGTTACCTACGAACCTCTGTACACTTGTCGCGGAAGAGATTACGCAAGGGATATGTTGGTCGCATTGCATGATGAAGCTTAACGAGAAGACCGCGCTATTCAACGACGCTCATAACGTTAACGGCTTCAAGCATGGCGTTACGGAAATACACAACATCACCATCGTTGGTGCTCGTGATAGTGCATTCAAGCTCTTCATCGAACTATACAAGCGTGATGAAGAGTATATTTGCAACTGGTTCGTGGAGACTTGGTGGGGCAAGTGGGGTGGGTGGGTTCTCGGCTTCATGCCAGAAGGGATCCAATCTACGCAGAATAGTCCCGAGTGCGTGAATAGACACGTGAAAGACGAGATGACCCTGCGTAAGCAACTCCAACTCGAGGTATTCCATCCTTCTGCGCTAAAATACATGCACGAGGAGACGATCTACGACGGGCAACACCCAATACCTACGACTCCAGTTATTACACAAGCTATTTGGCGGGAGGCGCTACTTATGATTGACAACAACATGCTCGAGCTTATGACGCGCACGACCGGCGTCTTGGGGGTTACAGACCGTCCTTCCTATGTCGTTCCCTCCCTTAAGACCTTCGAGAAGTTGAGTGCTTCCACTATCGCGGATAAAAGGAAAGAGATTGCTCCCCTTGTGGTAAAGTTCCTCGCCCTTATGCGCGACCCTGAACACCCTCCAGCGACGGTTGTCACCTTCGAGCAGTTCATGGACACCTACAAGTCTTTTGTGATCTTACGACCATTGGACGCTAATAACGTCACCGAATTTGGGCACTACTGGTGTATGTGCCCTATCTACGCGGAGAGCGTCACGTGTGCATGTAGTATTGCTGTTGGCTTATTCAAAGGGAAGTTTAAGGCGCCTCTTGAAAAACATCTCGACATAATTGGCCGACACCCACAAGTGGGACGCCCGAGAAAACCGGTTGGCGCCTTGAAAAGGCAACCCCTTGGGAAGATCACCGCGAAACTGAAACGGGAAGCATCCAAGCGAGCGCGCGAGGTGGTAGAGCTAGACATGGAAGCCAGATGCTCGCAGCAAGTTCCTAAAAGTTTATCGTGCGAACTGTGCGGTGAAGAAGACAACGGAGATGAAATGCTGTTATGCGACGTGTGCAATAAGGGCTTCCATATTTTTTGCTTGCGTCCAAGCCTAAGCAAGATCCCAGCAGGAACATGGTTGTGCGGACTATGCGTAGCTAAGGAATAGACAATTTTCTTAAGGTGTACATACGTGTAATAGCAAGTATTAATATTTTGTGTACACACTATTCTCAAGTATTTTTTTGAATCAATCTAGCAACCTCTGTACTTTGCTTTACTTTATAAAAATTCCCACTTGGCCCAGGAGGTGAAGTAAATATCCGTGGTAGCATGTGGTAGCCAAATGTTCTTGAAGCAACTTTTGCAAGTGAGCCGGTCAGGTTGTGGCAAGGGAATATCGGCTAGGTCCCTACCCACTACCGCCCACCTTGCAAGGAACCGCTCGTGGTCGGGGTACCCTTCAAAATTGTTGGCGAAAGATTGTTGCAGGTCTTGCAAGTCCCGGTTGAACCGAGCGCGGAGCCACGCTTTCCGTTCGCAGTGGTCGCAACATGGTTGGGGCATACTTGTTTCGTACTTTAACAAAGTTTCCTTGGGTCGATAAGTGATGGTAAGATGCGAACACAAGGGAGTATGTATGCGAACAACGTGATATGTTATTATATAGTACACGCTATACGATATCTTATACCATATACGTTATAGACGCTATTGTATTTGACTAAACCTATTTGACTAAGTCTTAGCCCGCAAATAAAAAAAATGAACAGAGTAATAAATAGGGACGAGGACTATCAATCTTCCAGAGGCTACCTACCCGCCCCGTACAATTGCCCAGCGCTTTGGCAAAAGCACGTCGTGGTCCGCGGGGAAGACGAGAACCCTACGAAGGATCCCCACTATGGACTCACTCGCCCCAACAAGCGGTGCGAGTTGCATAAGGTCCTCATATGCATGGTTGAGTATGGGGAGGCTGGCGTTTGGCCATTAGAGTTTCCTTTCGATTGTTTCCCAATGCTCGACCACTACGCTGTCGACAACCGCAAGCAGGGTGCGTGGGTGTGGTGCGAGGAGATCGCAACCACTCGCATTGTTTTCCACGACCATGGAAACGACGACGATGGAAAATTCACCTCCTCCCTTGTGTCGTACAAGTTGTGCAGCAAGTGCGCTAAAACTTGTCAGAGGATGGTGGTGCCTCTCGAGAGGCACGAGCGCAATGCAAGTTTGAATATTTCTGAACGTTTGAACGTCGAGTTCGAGCTAATATAGGATAGTAAATTAGCAAAGACTAGTAGCGATAACGAGCAAGTACAACAAACAAATATTATTTGATTGCCAAAACAAGTAATGATATATATCAACTTGTAAATGTAAATATTTTTTTCACGTGGCTAAGCATGGCATACACGTATTGTACCCCTATTTCACTAAGCCTAATCTATTACTTATCTCCTACCACGCTTCCGCGCACCCTCCGCTTCACGCCTTCGCTTGTTCGTGACTTTGTCCAAGCACTTCATAACGTCTGCCCCCAAAGTATTGAGCACTTTCACGTTGGCATCGTCCACCGTGGGGGCGAGGTCCGTGCCCGCGAGGAAGTACTTGACGTACTCCTTGGCAGCGAAGTCGAGAAAACCCCAGTGGATGGGCGAGTTGACTGGGTTAAGCTGCACATCCGGGTCGTATGAGGCCACGTCCTTCAAGGCCAAGTTGGCGGAGAACACTATTCGGGGCGTGCCATCCGCATTGGACACCCCTTGGTGAACCCCCCCCACAACGGCGAACTCGCCCAACTCCACTTTCTCCTTCCCCCCAACGTTCACCGCGAAGGCGTCGAGGGTTTCCTTCGGGAGCATTAGAGCGCGCTGCTCACGGAAAGCTGTATCGCAGTTCAGCCTCAAGTTCTCTTGCGTCGATTGGCCTAATAGGTCAATCGACGCTTCCAACGACGGGGTTGGCGCAGAGCACACCCTTGTTGGGGAACATGGGCCCAAGTAGGCGACGATCGCCAAGTGCTGGGCGGGCTCGGTGAGGGGCTGGTTCAACGGCTGGTCAAGATGCCAAGGTTGCCACCCCCTTAGGGACGAGAGGACCTTCCCCGATTTCTCCGCAACCAGGTTGTCGTTGATTAAAAACGCTTGGTTCTCGACGGTGTACGAGTTACGTAGGTTTTCCAATACCTGCGTCTCCACCTCGTTGACGAAGACGTTCAAGTGCTTCCGATCTTCGTCGTCGAGGAAGTTGTCGTAGAAGTCCGTCAATATTTCCCCCCCCCCGTGTTTCGCGGTTTCATGAAACACCTCTAGCTTTCCTCCGGTAAGGGTTACGATTCCGCTAGGAAGTTTGTCCCAATCCGGCACCTTGTGCAAGGCTTCCCGCCACATAAGCGAATAGCGCCTTTCCAGATGTTGTCGCGACTCTTCGGGTAAAGACACCACGAAGTTGTTTGCGAAGCCTATTGCTCGCGTACGATCGAAGTCGTCCAAATATTTTTCTTTGCCTCTTGCGGGTTTCTTTGACTGTCCGCTGCATTTTGCGCATCGCAGCTCGCCCTTGCCTCTTTTTATCCGGGTGCAGCGTTTGCCCTCGTGGTCCATAGTCGACGGGTCTTGCTTGCATTCAATGAGCTTTCCCTTCTTGTTTAACTGTCCGCATTCGCAGATCTCGGCAAGTGTTGATTGTTCCATAGTCGTTACGATTTACGTTCGGGTTATAATAAATTTCAACTTTCACTAAAGGAAATAAAAGCGCCACTAACTTGCATATTCACGGCCGTGAATTCCAGATTCGCGGCCGTGAATTCCATATATCCAAATGGAACCAAAAACCGTTCGATTTTAATCGAACGGTTTTTGGTTACATTCGGAAAGATTCACGGCCGTGAATCTAAAATTCACGGCCGTGAATAACAGGGATATATGACCGACCTGTTTTCATCTCATGCCCTTCACACGGGTGCTGTGTCACGCGACGGGGAGTTCGGGACGACGGCGATAAACGGTGCATGCGCCCGCCTTACCCCTTCCAGATTCATGGCCGTGAATTCCATATGTCCGAATGGAACCAAAAACCGTTAGATTTTAATCGAACGGTTTTTGGTTCCATTCGGAAAGATTCACGGCCGTGAATCTAAAATTCACGGCCGTGAATAACTGGGATACCGTTTCTGGCGCGACTCGGAAAGTTGCAAGGGGGAAGTATTTTGAGAAACAAGTTGCCGATTTACGACCGATTGTGACTAACTAAAAGATGCCTCGTGATAAGTGCGGTGTATGCTGTCCGAAAGCACCTAGCAAGCAAGATTTACGGCGAGTAGTGGCAATGATATTGGGACCGTATGCAAAGCTCGAAGAGATACGCCCAATTTACTGGCCTGCGCAATTCGAGTCCATAGGCGGAAGAAATGGGTATTCGCAATATAAAGTTGGAGAGCTCTTGATTTTGTTGAAATCATATTTCGTACATATCTTAGGGAGTGAGAATGCAATTAAAGAAGGTCAACTTGCTTTATTTTTTTCCGCGTTAGCTTCAATCCGGCCTACGGACAGCGGGCTCGAAGTGTGCTGTGATAGGCATAATACAATGGTAGCTTACGACGCATGGGTGGACGAAATCTTTTTTTCAAACCAGTCGCCAACACTCTCCGATGTATGCCAACCTACTGAACCCATAGGGCAAAACAATGTGAACGCGGAGATTGCGACATGCGACGAGATTGAACCGTATGAAACAACGGAGCGCGTTGTGGACAACAATGCGAACGACAATGCAAACGACGACAACGCGAGGAAGTTGTTTCCGAAACGAAAACGGAGTGCGTTGTCAACGAGGTGTGCTCCTATGAAAAATTTACCATTTAAAATAACGATACCAAGGGTATGTGATAAAGGCACTAGTTTTTATCCCACAATCGCACAACAATACACGCCTCTATTAGCAGTTATTGGCAGTTTGTTTCACGGAAAAAAAATTGGGGATTTTTGCTGTGGTAAGGGACCTCGCTACGTTTACAACAACCTAGTTCGGTTCAAACCGAAGACGATCTTTCTGAGCGATAAGCATCCTGCGCAAGGCATAAGACGCCTAGACTTAGAGAAAATCAAGTGGGAAGAATTCAACCCGCAAGTAGACATCATAATATCGTCCTTGCCATATGCAAGAGGGAAGTGCGAACCTTTGTTAGCTGCGTGTCTTCAATCCAACGCCTCGATCGTGTGTTTGAAGCTATTGCATTCGTTCGAACGTCCTGTGGTTGGGGATAGTAGAGCTAGTGCGTTCCAAAGACTTGGCTTAAAGATTTTGCTACCGCCTGCAAAGTATCCGGGGTTCGACCGTAGTTTAGGAGAAGTTGAAGCCTGGTATATTTTTTTCAACTCAGCGACAACAAAAGTTTTACTAAAGAAAAGTGTTAGTGAGTTTCACAAATTGCTGTACAAAGACAGAGGATACCCGGAAAGTGCTGGGAGCGTACCTTTTATTTATGATGGCGTAGAGCACAACGTTGCATCTTTCAAGGATCGAGGACTTATTTTGTGGGATTCGCGGAAACAGGCGGCCGGTGCTCATAAGTGATAAACAAAGGCTAAAGGTGCTACTCACGGAATTTGAAGCAACGTTGCATGCACAAACGTGCAAGATAATAGAGCGTGGCTGCGCAAACGAGGCAAAAGGCAAGAAAGGAGGGAAGGAGGGTTGGAATGTTGGGTGGTGGTTTAACATGGGGAGAACAGTGCAGCAAGAGGGGTTTGCCCCTAAGCTAGATGGCACATGTGCTTTCGGGACGCCCCACCCTTGGCACAAGAAAAAAGGTGTTTACATGGACGATCCGCTAACAAGTGCAAGCAAGCCGTATTGGAAGAAAGAGCTTTACATCCTAGCAGGTCAAATCTTAGAAATAATAGACGCGGATTACAAGCGAGACGGCGATTGGTGCTTGTATGTGTCGTGCATGCTAGCCGGGAAGTGCGAAGTGAAGCGACACGAGGACAGAAAAGATGTGTCACATCAATACATAATTTTTCTTGGAAACTACAAGAACGCGGTTCTGGAGATGGAGTCGCCTAGAGAGGATAGCAAGGGCACCCTTCTCCAATTCTCTGAAAGCCATAAGGTTTTAAAGTGCGATGCGCGGTGCAAACATAGAGTAGCTTCTGAAGGTTTTGAGGGAGTGCGCTATTGCGTTACTTTATACAAAATGTATGATAGGCGTCTAAGCAAACCAGCCCCGGTGTATTGGCCACCACATTATATTTAACGTACAACAGTGCAAGGTGAGTACTCCTCTGCGAAATCAGGAGAGTCAACCATAACGTATTTGCATAGACTCACCCCCGTAGGTGATGAAGCACACCATTCGTGCCTTAAATCGAACCCCCTATTGTGCACAGTTAGTTCTGAAGCACAACTTGCACAAAGTTTGCCAATAGTGTTTCCACATTGCCTAATTGTAAGCATAGCGCCCGCTGAGCAATGGTGGACGCTACGGTGCTCCCTAGTAGCTAATAGTGATAACCAATACAAGAATCGAGCCATGTATGACATGTTTCTTTCCCGGTTGTATAACACCGATAAGAAAGTTTGCAAAATATCGTCGAGTTGCCACCCTGCAACATGGTTAGTGTAGTGAAACAAGGGAAACGACCCAGAGAACAAGTGTCGCTGGCACGGTGAATATCCCCAGTTCCCACGTGAAGGTACAACCCCTCCCCAAGGCATACCCTCCGTGTATTCGAGATACACATAGCGGTTACGAAAGTCCCATATAGGGTTACCGTCACTATCGTCACTCTCCCATAGGTTCACAGTGTCTGTATACTTTAGCCGGAAGCCAGTTTGGACATACGCGTCGAATACAGTGCCTTTGAAAGCTGTGGGTTGATAGTGGGGGGCCTTATTTTCAAGCAGAACACGCCGGGAGTGTCTATTACAACGGCGCCCACCATTATCACAAGTGAGACAAACCTTCTTGAAGCTTTTTGGAGGCTTCCTCATGATGGCAAGCGGGAACTACAGCGTTTGACCTGTGTGCACATTATTTGAACACTTTGAACACGAGTCGTGAAAAGGACCACCGGTAATAGCCGGATGACATAAAGAAAACTTAATCTAAATTCACAAGAAATTGAGTTAATCTAAAATCACAAAGAAATAATCTAATTTAATTATTTTTCCTTTTACAAGCCCTTCTTGAGTATATATTGTGTTGGATGCGGATATATTAAGATGTATGGATGCGGATACTGTAATGACCGACCTCCGAGAATCATTTGTTAACTCGCCCGAAAGTGCGAGACTCATTTTCGAAGCTGCAGACGCCACAAAAGTGAGTGACGCTGTGACGCATTTCCATTTACTTTGATGGTTCTTTTTTGTACTTTTATGCCCATGTTTGTAGAAACGCAATAGCTGGGAGTATTCTTTAGCCTCAGACATGGCCGGACATGGCCAGACATGGCCCAGACATGGCGCGTAGCGAAAGCTGATTATCGATTTTTCACAACGAACTTTTCCGAGAATCTTAACTTAAAAGCAATCGCTTCCCTTCTTGGTAGTGCGTTAGTGTTAGAAAGTTGCATAACCCGCACAAAGTTTACGCTGAAGAGTTCAAAGCCAAAGGTGGTCTGCGCGGTTGGCTTGGGTTGCTGCCTACATCATTCTCATAATCTCATCTTGAGAGGATTCAGGAACGATCCTGCTTCGTGCTTGGGAACCTCTTCCTCTTCCTCTTAGAAATCTTCGGACTTTTTCGTACGTTATAGAGCCCTAGTCTATACATTTGTCAAAGCGAAAATATTGAATATATATTATACCTGCATTCTTGAATCCCGGGTTGCTTCTTGCATTTCGGATAGTTGCACGCGCTTTCGTGCTTCTACTCTGCCTCTCATACTGGCCTATTGCATAGTGGCGTCCTAAGCTCGAATCACGAAACCAAGATCGTCAGGCCAACCTCAGAATAATTGTCATCTCAAACAGGTTCGTTCCGCATCGCTCTACACGTCTTTATGACATTTCATTAAGTTTGTAAAGCAACTGTCGCTGGGAATAGCTGCACGCTTCCTTTTATTTATCTCTTGATTCGCCCGCTATTTGGCTCACCGCAGACGTACTGTAGCTTGCAACGTCCACTTTGGAGCGTTGATTTTCTCCAATATACGAATACTTTTATATGAGACCTGTGATGCACAACATTTTGCCTGTGCGGGTGGACAGGCTTCCCGAGCTAACTTCCTGGGGAAATCTTAACACGATAGCGCGAAATGATTGAAAATGTCTCTAAAGCCACGGGGCTTCCGGTTGGAGTCGTTAAATTCGCGATATGTCTATTCAGTATTGTGCCTCTGGGCTTGCCTTTTCGTGTCTTGAAGGGGAACGCTCTCGGAAAGCAGCTGTACGGATCTGCAGCTGGTATGGTGCTCTGTTACTGCGGATACGGTTTGAGCGGATTCGGACACATGTTTGGATTAGCGCTAGCATCGTTCGTTATCACGAAGATTATCCCACGGAAGCATGCTGGGTTTGCGGTATTTGGAGTGTCGTTTGCTCACCTCACGACTTGGTAAGTCTCGCGCATGACTTGCGCTTTCGTTTGGCGCTTACCGTTGCAGGCGGAACGCTCTGAAGCCGTTGTGATGTGCTCGTGTGGATCCCAGTGACGAGGATATGTGGCATATGGTCCTTGATATTGAGAGCTTCGGATATTTTGCACTATTGCTTGCGTGCACATTTGGACTCCCGGTTGGGTTTTTTTCCACACTCCTTTCGGACGTTCTCATCTTCACCGTATCTCTCGGAGTGCGTTGATTTTTATAGCTTTAAACAAGCGAACGAGTGTGCGTTCGGCACGCTCGCGTGCCCTTGTGTATGTGCTGTGGATGTCCAGAGGCAGGGGGCTTCAGGATGTAAGGATGCCACAGAACACATGGGTGAAGGGTGTGGGCAAATACCTTGCCTGCGTGGATGTTTGGGGTGTGAAACACGGTCTTTTGAATGTCACGTGGACGCTGAGCAAGCATTTGTTGTGACTTGCTTGATGGGCTGGTTGGGCCTTCGGGCGCTTCTTGCGTCTGTGTTGTAACCACTTTTGGCAGCGAGCCGTTCTGTCAGAGATCGGCAGTTGGAAGCTTTTGAGATCTCAGCAC